>LOJH01070224.1:3815-20709 GCA_001685095.1 Ellobius talpinus
CTATGGGTATCCACAACCAATCTCTGTGCAGGAAGGTGGGGTGAGGACCGAGGGCTACTGAGATCGGCCAGGCCTGGGTCCCATGTGTGTCCTGGTGACATGACAGTCATAGGAGTATTGGAATTTTGGAGTTAAGGAACTGCACTTTACCCCACCTGGAGGAAGGAGGTGATATTGTTGCTAGAAGGCAAAGGGCCACCAGGCAGAAAAACAAAGGAGTTTTTGTTCATTACTATGTCTAAGAGGCCATTTGGAGTTCAGATTATATTTCCCAATAAAAAACAATCCCTTAGATGTCTGTGATGTTTTATGAGGCAATTTCTTATGCATTATGTCATTTGAACCCCTCAGAGCCCGGCAAGGAAGATAGGATAGGTCACTCCCCCTCAGCCACATCACTCCCCACTGTAACCTAGCCCATGGTCACCTCTTTCTCAGCACAGAACCCTGTGACACCCTGTGAATCCTTGATTCTGGGGAGGAGGAAGTGTGGATGGGAAGATCTCCATGAATGGAGTAGTATGTCGTGGTTGAGTGGCCAGCTAAGCCATTTCCTCCCCTTCTCCTCAGGCTTTTCCTGAGCCTCTCACCGGCATCCAGGGTGGAAAGAAGGCCGAGGTTGCACCCAGGTATGCGAATGCTGCATGAAGCAGGGGATGGAGGGTGGGATGTCAGGGTAGATGAGGAGGGCAGACATGAAATCAGGGCCCAAGTGAGCAGAGCTACAGAAATGTGCTGAGGATGTACTGGGAACATGCTTAAAGGCAGAGGTTTATCATCTCTGAGTGATTGCTCAATAACCAGTGCCTCATAGAAATCCCTGGACTGTTGATTAAACTCTGCAGAGCCAGATGCGAGTCTCCTTGGAGGAATGGAAAGGGCATGTGGGTGGGGGAACATTAAAGGCAGAAGGAAATTCGGAGAGTTCAGACGAAGCAGGAAGTCATAACCAAAGGTGACTCAAGGACATATGAGTGATACGGAATATTGGGGTCTCTTTCTTAGGGATCCCAGAACCCCGATGGCCATCAAAGGCCCAGTGAGTTTTGAGTTCTCAACTCCTGGCCATGGTGAGGTGAGGACAGTGGCAGAAATAGAAACAGGGAGCCCCTTCAAAGGGAACTATTACTGGGGAAAGAACAAAGGACCAGACAAGAGCCATAAGGACTGTCTTCACAAAAATAAAAAAGTTAAAAGTAACCAGAAAAGGTGAAAAAGAGGAGCATCCTCCCCACATCACTCAGCACCAATTGCCCTGAAAACATTTAACCTTATAATTTTGCTACAACATAATCAATATAATATACAAGAATGCCATCATATCATACTTTAAACAAAAAACAAAACCTAAACCAAATAATTGGGGGTTGGAGTGATGGTTCAGTGGTTGAGAGCACTTACTACTCTTCCAGAAGACCCGGGTTCAGTTCCCAGTACCTACATGGCCACTCACAGCTACCTGTAGGTCTTAGCCTCCCTGGGTACCAGGTGTGCACATGGTGCAATATTATACATACAGGCAAAAGAGTCATACACACAAAAATGAAAATAAATTTAAAAATTAAAAAAAATCTAAATAATCAGATCAAGGCATTAAGTTATAGATGGAAGTAAATTACACGGTAGCCATGAATAGTCAGTGCAGATTACCGCTTCATGAAAAAGCCCTTGCAATGTATCAACATTTATAAGCAAGTTCAAAGCCGCCATCAGCAAACAGCTGAGTGATCCCAAGCAGAAGACTCTGGAGGCAAAGGCAGCAACATCTCTGCTTTCTCCACATGATTTGCTGACTTGTGGATTTTTTTCCAATATTTGCTTTTTAAAAGTTTACCACTTTTATTTACTTATTTGTATGAGAGGTGTGTGTGTCCATGCACATGCACGTGTGCACTCATGTGTGTGTGTGTGTGTGTTGGTGCCACAGGCACGGGGTGTGTGTGGAAGTCAGAGGACAACTTTTAGGAGTCCTTTCCTCCTTCCATCACGTGTGTCCTCGGCATTGAATTCAGGACCACAGGCTTGGCGGCAAGCTCTTTGCCTGATGATGATCCCCTGGCCCTATTTTTGAAACATTTTTACAAATAACATGTGCCTTTTTGATTTAAAAAATAACAGCGCAGTTGCTCCCCATTGAACATTTGTTTTTAAGGGTTCTTTGCGCTCTCAGGACAAACGTCAGTGCTCCACCATGGAGCTCAAGGCCTTTCACAATCAGCACCCAGTGCACATTCCTACTATTGGCTCTGCTTCTCAGTACACCTCCCCCCTCAGGCTGGCTAACACAGTCCAGGTGAGTACAGTTCAAAATTCAAAACTGCAACATTGGAAAACATTTCTGACCCTGAAGGCAAGCAAGGAAAGTAGAGTCAGGTCATCCCATCCACTCGTCTATCAACCCCTGATTTATTCTTTTCTATTGATTAGCTTTTCAANAAGCCCGGTCTACGTATCTGGCTTCAGGAGACTCACAGCCTCCAAGGAGAAGCAAGTAAACACAACTACGAGACGTCAAAAGGCAAGACCAACTTGGCTATATCCTCACCACACACACTTCCGAACCTTAACTTGGAGTCTGACCCATAGCAAGCTAGATTTACAGAATGGCATGGTCGTCACTTAGTCAACACTTCTAATTCCCAACACCGTGGATTTTTCCCACATTAGCCAGTTCTTCAACCCCCTGGCCACCAAGTCAATTCAGTTCTGACACTAACGCCCAGACTGAGCTCCAAACCCAGCAGGCTTAGGGCTCAGCTCTGCAAGGCCCTCCTCCCATTTCCAACACCATCCACAAGCTGAGGTTCCAATCCTTGCTGCTGATAAACCAGAGTGCCCCACAACTCTCTCCTCCGTTTCTGTCATTATCCAGAATAGCTAAGGAATATTTTATTTTTACATTTACTGGCTTATTATCACAATACAACTGAAGACTGGTCAGGCAGAAGAGATGCACAAGGAAATACTATAGCCAGGCTGTAAAGATTTCATGCTATCCTGACACCTCATGTGTCCATTGATCCAGCTCTCTGAAGCCTGGGGTTAGAGATTTAGACAAATAAATCCCTGACCACTGGCAGCTAAGTCAATCTCTAGGCCCCTCTCTACCCCTGAACATTCAGCTCTAGGCCTCTTAAGCATGGTTGCTCTTCTAAGAGACCAACCCCACCCTGAAGCTCGCTAGGGGCCAGCCAATAGTAACCTTGTGTCAAGAGTCTCTTCTGTACCCAAATAATTCTTAGAGGTTTAAGAACTGGGTGCCAGAAACCCAGGGGTGTGGGAAGATGTTTCATATAACAGGGTACCTTTTCTATTTTTACTCCAGTTGGTGGTGAGAAGAAAAAGAGAGATTTGACATAGTAACAGTCACGAGGCTGAAGCACGTCTCTCAGCCGTGTGAACATCCTTTAATGAACTCAGTAGGGACCCAGAAGTGAAGAACAAAGCCTGAGTGTGGCCGTACCTCAGCTTCCAAGTGGAGTGTTATAAAGACAGGAGACTGGAGAGTAGGCAGGCCAGGTCAAAGGAGACCTGTTCTACTCAAAGGAATCAAACTTTACCCTGAGAATGGGGGTTGACATGATCAGATTTATGTCTGAGAATGGTGCCTCTGGCTGAAGTAGGAAGAATTGGTGGGGAGAGGAATACAGGAAACAGGGAGACGGTACAGCATGGTGGGCAGCCAAGCTCTTGGGAGGAGGTAACAGCCTGTACAGAGGCAGTACCTGAGGAATCATGAGACGTGGAAGGATAAGAAGCATGTTGATGGATGCTGGTCTGATGTGGGATTTCCCCTGTCTGCTGTGATTACCATTAATGAGAAAAGAAACTGCTTTGGACCTATAGCAGGGCAGAACTTAGCTAGGCGGGGAAAACTAAGCTAAATGCTGGGAGTAAGAAGGGCAGAGTCAAAAAGAAAAACCATGGAGTGGCTGGAGACAGACGCTCTAAAACTTTGCTGGTAGGCCACGACCTCGTGGTGATATGCAGATTAATAAAAATGGGTTAAATTAATATGTAAGAATTAGCCAATAAGAAGCTNGAAACTGCTTTGGACCTATAGCAGGGCAGAACTTAGCTAGGCGGGGAAAACTAAGCTAAATGCTGGGAGTAAGAAGGGCAGAGTCAAAAAGAAAAACCATGGAGTGGCTGGAGACAGACGCTCTAAAACTTTGCTGGTAGGCCACGACCTCGTGGTGATATGCAGATTAATAAAAATGGGTTAAATTAATATGTAAGAATTAGCCAATAAGAAGCTAGAGCTAATGGGCCAAATGTATTTAATTAATACAGTTTCTGTGTGATTATTTCGGTGCTAAGTGGCCGGGAACCAACATGTGGCCTCCTCCAACACTAGTCCCTAATGCCATTCTTCAGTGATAGACTAGGGCTCCAGTACTCCTTGGAGACATTAGGACTGAGGCAAAATGGACCTGGAGTATCTTATAGTGACAGAAAGCAACTCAGTGCTCAGCACATACCTACACTGGGGTCAAGCACTATCAATGGTAGAAACTAGAACAATTTGAAGGCAAAATAAAGGAAGTTTGAATTATAAACCAAAGTATAAGCAAAATCCATGAGTTTGTGCTGATACAAATGCTTAAGTCAGAGATAAGTTTCCTGTTCAGGGGAATTCCTGATAAATTGCTTAAGTGGTCCAGCCTCAGGAAGGCAGAGTATCACTCCCCTTTCCTCTGGGATGTCATGCACAATGACTTCATCCAGCTTGACAAGCAATCAACCTCATGATCATGCAAATCTTGGCACTGATAAACTGTTTTGACAGCATGAGCTCTTGTTGGGTCCTTGGGTACATTTAAGGAAGTAAGATGCGTTTGTTTGATGAATTTTTGGTGAACTTAGGTAATGCATTATTTAGAAAAAGCTCAAGCCCCTCTATGCAGTAGGTACTGGTCCAAATACTGAGAATCTGTTCTTCTGGAAGGAGACAGAAAATAAACAATGAAGCACATGATCCTTCAAGTATATACATTCTATGGAGGAAGGTAAAGCCAGTAAGAATCCCATGAGGGTTATTTTGTCGAGGGCAGGCAGAAAGGCCCCTGCAATGAGGAACACAAAAGCAAGACTATTAGGGAAATGTAAGAGTCAGCCTTACTGTCTGTGCAAGAAGAGCATCCTAAACAGAGACGGTTGTGGTTACTACCCACAACACAGCCCCCAGCAATCGCTGTCTCCAGGCATTTGTGCACCTAGAGTTTCTGAAGCTGGGTCATCAAAGGCATCACAGAGGCTGGGGAGATGGCTCAGTCTCCAATGTGCTCACTGAGAAAGCATAAAGTCCTGCATATGGATCCCTAACACCAAAACATAAAGCCAGGCATAGTATGAGTGCCTACAACCCCAGGGTTAGAGATGCAGAGACAGGGGCCTTACTGGCGGTCTTAATTAGGGTTTCCATTGTTGTAACCACAGCAACTCTTATAAAGAGTGAAAAAAAGAAACTCTTATAAGACTCTTTTAATTGGGGGTGGCTCACAGTTCAGAGGTTTAGTCTGTTATCCTCATGGCAGGACACGGCAGTATGAAGGCAGACATGGTGCTGGAGAATTCTACATCTTGATTAAAAGGCAATAGGAAGTGAACTGAGACCCTGGGCACGGCTTGAGCATATATGAGACCTCAACGCCTGCCCCACAATGACACACTCCCTCCAATGAAGCCACACCTCCTAATAATGCCACTCCCTTTGGGGGCTATTTTTTCTTATTTGTTTAAATAACATTTTATTTATTTCACATACCAACCACAGTCCCCCCTCTCTTCCTCCCCTCCCACTCCCCCACTTCCCATCTACCCCACTCCTCTTTCACTCCTCCTCTGTCTCCATTCCGAAAGGGGCCTTCTGTGAGCTTGAACAACACATGGCACATCAAGTGGAAGCAGGACCGAGCTTCTCTCCTTGCATCATTTTCTTTCAAACCACCACACTGGCCAAGATAGTCAAAACAGCAAGGTTCAGTGAGATGCTCTATCATAAGAGATAAAGTAGAACGTGGCAGAAGAAGACACTCAGCATCAGCTTCTGATCTATACACACAGGGTAGCATCTTCTCTCCGGCTCTCTTGGCTCTTTTAACCAGAAGGAATCCAGCCTTCATGTCCTCAAGACGTCCTACTGTGAGCCCATGGAGAGAAGAGTCCAAGTCGCTAGGAGACGAAGCTCCTAAAAGTAGCACTAACTTGCTATGTTAGTCAGGGTTTTGCCTCACTGTAACCAAATTCCCAACAAAATCAAGTTTAAGGAGAAAGGATTAAGTTGGCTTCACTTGGAAAGAGCACAGTGATGGTGGGAGGGTATGGTAAGAGCTGTTCACATCATACCAGACAGGAGGTAGATAGTGCAGCCAGAGAGGGGCAGGGATCCTATATCACCCAAGGACCTGTCCCAGTAACCTACTTCCTCTATCTAGATAGCTATCACCTCCTAAAGTCTTCATAACTTCCCTATAAATAGGGTAATCAGTTGGGGGTTCAGTATTCAAAACATAAACTTGCAGTGGGCATTCCATATTGAAACCCTTGTCAGGTACATGGGCATGCCTTCCATGGTGGTTTGAATGGGAATGGCCCCCATAGACTCATGTGTTAGGATGCTTGGTCCATACAGAGTGGTACTGATAGGAGCTGTGGCCTTTTTGGAGTAGGTGTGGCCTTGTTGGAGGAAGTGTGTTTCTGTGAGGGCAGACCTTGAGGTCTTATATGCTCAAGGTAGGCCTAGTGTGGGAAAGTCTCTTTCTCCTGCCTGTAAGTCAAGATGTAGACCTCTCAGCTCCTTCTCCAGCACCGTGTCTGCCTGCATGCTGCCATGCTTCCTGCCATGAAACTAAAAGCCAGCCCCCAATTAAATGTTTTCCTTTGGAAGAGTTGGGCGTGGTCATGGTGTCTCCTCACAACACGAGAACAGTGACTAAGGCCCCTTTGAAGCAGATCCCTCATTTCAGTCAGGTCTCAGATGGCTTGGCCCAAGCAGCATCTCTCTGTGACCTCATGAAGACCACAGGCTAGATCCATCTGCTAAGCTGCTTCTGGGTTCCCATTCCACAGAAGCATAAATTAAACAGGATCATCAGTAAATGAGTAGGTTTGGGGGTGATCCATTCTGTGGCCTTAGATAATAGAAATTATTACATACAGGCACTCCCAGGAGGTAATGTGTTTATATTCAACATCATCAGGGTGAGGCTGGGCCAGTGTAGGGCAGGATGAGGATGGAGTAGCAGAGACCAAGCCTCTGAGAGGCCTGCAAGCTGCAGAGGGTGTGGAGCAAAGTCACCTGAGTACATTTATACTAACAGGAGGCCTCTGTGATACTAGGTAAAGACAAATGCAGGGCAGGATTTGAAACAGGGAAGAGTAACCAGAATACAGCTGCCTGGTACAAAGCAAGAACTGTTAGTGGCCTGAAATGGGCCATTTCAGGATGGCCCTAAGACAGAATCAAGGCTTGCCGAGGTAGGGAGAAGAATCAAGACCCACTTCAAGATGTTGGTCCACATAGCAGTTAGAGTGGGACTACCTTATACTGGGGAACATGTTGGTTGGAAAAAGTCACCCTAATTTTTGCAAAGTAATGGCATAATTCATAAGACACAAAATTAGCCTATATGGAACCTGAGGGCCCCACGATGCAATCACCACTTTGGATCACAAGCTTGAGGGTCCTTCCTGTGGGTCCTTCTTGCTTCTTGCCTATAACGTGGGCCTTCCTGAGTAACTGTCCCCATGACATGGTGGAAAGAGACAATAATGGTGGAAGGGAAAAATCAAAGATCCTGTCAACTGCTGGAGGAAAGAGGGGTTGCTTCTGGCCATGGTAGCTATTCTGGCCATGGTTCCTCAAGTTCATGTTCTCAGTTCTTCAAAACATAGGATAGACACGGACCCTTGAGGCTTATTATAGCAGGTGCCCTTTCTACTAGAGACTTTAACACCATAGGCAGCATAGCCCAGGAAGGCCTAGAAAAGAGGAAAAACAGAGAGCCAAGGCTTCATTATTTTGAATGATATCATTAGTGAGTATCAGCGGTTGCAAGTTCTTTTTTGTTAAGAGGAACTGAAAATCCAGAATTTTATGCAAGATATGCCAGTTTTCAAATATTTTTCACTCAATCTCATTTTCACAAAATAACTATATAGACAAGAAAACATAAAAATCACCTGAGGAGCCCCACTCTGCCATCATGGCTTGGGATCACAAGTTTATCAGTCCTTCTTGTGGGTTCCTTATGCTCCTTGCCCATGACATGGGTTTCCCTGAGTGTTTCTGTTTCCCTTACTAATCTGACAGGAGATGGAGGAAGACTATCACGTGATGGACCAGGTGGGTGGTGTGACTATGTGGGTGTCACTACTGCTACTGCAACCCCACATCTGGAATACTGCAATCCTTCTGTGGACGTCACGAACACCCAAGAGAGTAATTCACTTAATCTCATTAGTTATTTATTTAGTTATTTCCCACAGTACCTAACCATGCTTGACTCATAACGAGCAATGTGAATGCCTTTCCTGTAGGTGTTGTTAATAATTTATCCACTCGTTAATTCCACTGGGATTCCTTTAATATTAATTGGTTTGCCTCGCAGCTCTAGGTACTAGGAAACTAGCTAGCCTCAACATGTTGGCCAGCATCTGTGTATGGACATGAGACCCCCTGAGAGTCCTGAAGAAAGAGATCTGAAAAGCCAAAGGTCCAGGAGCAGGAAGGGAGAAAGACATTCGGAGAAAACTGAGGCAACTTCTAGTTATGATGGGGTCCACTGGAGGCAAGGGAGGGCAGCTGGGTATCAAACATCTGGTTTGTTCACAGCTGAGTGGTTTCCCAGGATGCAGGACTTTAAATGCTAGGAGGAAGCAAACCAGGATTGTTGGTCAGTCTGGAAGTGGGGTAGCAATAATTACAAGCATACTAGACAGACAGCCTGGCTGTGTAACCTCACAAGTTACTTAGCCTATCAGAGCCTTGGAAGAGAACTAATAGGTGGCCGCCATCGGCATCAGGGGAATTTTTCCTCTGGCAAAGGGGAAAAATCATTTTTTTCTGACCTTCCCAATGCATGGTGTTGTGGCCAAAGCCCTAAGACAAGGCGCTGTTACAATGGTAATGACTCTACAGCATGGTCATACTCCTCCTGAGGATGATGACTCTCTTTGTGATGCTGAGTACATAGTAGATCTGGGACCATAGTCAGCCAAATAACAAGCAGGAAGTAAGGCACACTGCACAGTG
This sequence comes from Ellobius talpinus, assembly GCA_001685095.1. Lineage (NCBI taxonomy): Eukaryota > Metazoa > Chordata > Mammalia > Rodentia > Cricetidae > Ellobius > Ellobius talpinus. The sequence goes on from LOJH01070224.1 coordinate 13,072, forward strand.
ACCTAGCTGCTAACAAGATCCACATACAGCAATATTCCACCTGTACTAGAAGCACAGCGGATCCCACCTGCTGCCTGTGTGTTCTGAACAGATTTTAGTCTGCATCTTGACTCGCCCTACACTAAAAGCCAAGAAAATACCAAGTAGGCAAAAACTGTTGGGATGCTCAACACGCTGCAAGGGCTCTGCCGTACCAACCCTCCTCGCCTCACTCAGGTTGTCTTGGGTTGTGATAGCTCTTGCTGCTGGGGGCTTCTCTCTCACCACCTCTGTTCTGGTACCCGCCCTTCCTTGTGCCATCTCATTCCTGTAAGCATTCCTGAATAGCTTTTCCTTTTTTAATCTATTTATTTTTCCTAGAGGCACACTACGGCTTTGCTGAAATTAAACTTAGAACTCCAGACGTGCATACCGTATACAAAAATAAAAGTCACCTGGTCAGTTTTACTAACTAAGAATGACCACCAGCACAGTCTGGTGTCCATCCTTCCTTGATGTCTCTCCTATTTGTGATGGGCTGGCTGGACAGACAGAAAGTGCCCATGGCATCCATGTGTCCTTTCTTATTCATGAAGCCTCAGTTTTGTGCCCAAAATTTCTTTGTAGCTAGGGATAGCCAGAAGACGTGGTCTGACCTCCAAATCCCATTATTCACTTGTTGGATGTTGTAGAACGATCCTTTAACGATGTAAAGATGTGCTACATTTGTTTATGCTGCATTCCTTCGATTGTGCAAAGATGTGTGGCTGGTTCACCTTGCCTGCCTAAGGCACCTGATTGATCTTAATTTAAAAGAAAAAAGCTGAACAGGCAATATAGGCAGTAGAGCAATAGGCGGGACTGGCAGGCAGAGAGAATAAATAAGAGAAGAGAACAAGGGAGAAAGAGAGAGCCATCCAGCCACGGAGTAAGTGGGGAAGTAGGACATACAGAATGAATGAAAGATAAAAAGCCCCGAGGCAAAACCTAGATGGAGAGAAACAGGTTAAAATGAGTTATAAGAGCTAGTGGGGCAAGCATATGATAAGGTTGAGCATTCATAGCTAATAATAAGTCTCCATGTTATGATCTGGGAGCTGGCTGGTGGCTCAAAAGAAAGCTTGCTCCATCTGGAGAATTCCCAAGCCCACTATTTCTCAAGTGAATACTCCTTCCTCCTTGATTTATCTTCCACCACCCCTGCTCGGCATAACTCACACAGTTAGTCACAGGGAAATGTGACACACATCCTGGCTGCAGAGGCTCCACACGCTCCCACGGGGTCCTGGGTAGGATACATTTGTATAAAATTTGAATGTTACACAAACGTATTACAGAAACAAAAGACATGGAAAAAATTCACAATTTTAATTGCAAAATTCCCTTAGGAATGGATGTACCAGTTGGATTCCCATCAACAACATAGAAGAATCCTTCCCTTGGCCTTGATACATTTAATAGAGAGAAATCCTGTTCTAGAGATGGGCTTTTGGTAGTATGACAGACTGGTGTAGGAGGTCCTTCTTTCTATGGGTTGCTTGTATTGGTTAGTGAATAAAGAAACTGCCTTGGCCTGATAGGCCAGAACTTAGGNTAGGCGGAGGAGACAGAACTGAATTCTGGGAGGAAGAAAGCAGAGTCAGAAAGCTGCCATGGAGCCACCAGAGTCAGACATGCTGAATCTTTTCCGGTAAGCCACTGCCATCTGGCGTTATACAGATTAATAGAAACGGGTTAAATCAAGATATGAGAGTTAGCCAATAAGAAGCTAGAGATAATGGGCCAGGCAGTGATTTAATTAATATAATTTCTGTGTGGTTATTTCAGGGCTAAGCTAGCCAGGCAGCCAGGATGAACAAGTGGGCCCTCCCCACAACAACATATTTAAAAACAAACTTGGATACCTCATGTATGTGCCTGAGATACCAGGTTAAAAATAATGAGTGTCATTGTAGCCACACTGAGCATTTACTAATGAAAGTAAAGCCTGCAGTCAAGAAGAAAACTGGAACTGAAGAGCTGGGGCTGGTATAGGGCTGGGTCAGATGAGGGGGCTACAGATATATTGATCCCCAACAGGAAGTGGGCCTAGGATGAGGATGCTTAGGAGCACAGAGAGGTTATGCTTTCTTACACAGAGCCAAGACTTCCCAAGGTTTACAACTCGAGACACAAAAGTCAGGAGTGGGTGAGTAAGTGGGGAGACAGCTTAGTGGGCAAAGGCACCTGCCACCAATCCTGGCAACTGGAGTTTGAGTCACAGAGTCTACAGAATGGAAGGAGAGAACTGACCTCTGTAAGTTGTCCTCTGACCACCACATGCATGCCTTAGTACCAACATGAACACACACAGAAAGAGAGAGAGAGACAGAGACAGAGACAGAGAACATGAATTTACAGTAAAATTTCAAAATATGCAAGAAAATAAGCCACCATGAGTAAGAATCAGCAGAAACTACTAAGACAGACAATTCCTCTGTGAGATCTTCATTGCTATGACTACTACCTAAGATAAACAGCTAAAAGGTGGAACCATTTACCGTGTCTTATGGCTTGCAGGCTTCAGTCCAAGACTGACTGGCCCCATTGCTTTAGGGCTGAGGAGGGGGACGGAGGATTGGAAAGGGTATGTCAGCACAGCTGCTCACTTAGTGGTGTCCAGGAAGACGAGAGAGAGCAAGCCAGCAGGCCTGGGAAAAGGCAAGGCCTGGGACAAGATGGCTCCAGAGGCTTGGCCCAGTCACCTACTTCTAACTCCTAAAGTTTCCATGACCTCCCAATGAAGCCATCACATCACGACTCAATCATCAGACTAACCCATCAATTAGGTCAGAGACCTTGTGAACCAACCAATCACCTCTCAGTGTTTGAAAACTGACTCTTCCCAACAACACTTCGAGTAATAGATTATCAAAGGCATATCATGGGATCATTTGAATTTAAAAAAAAAAACTTAAGGTAAAATTCCACATTCTATCCAAGATCAGTTTTTTTAATTGTTTTTATTGAGCTATATATTTTTCTCTGCTCTCCTCCCCTTCTACCCTCTCCCATGGTCCCCATGCTCCCAATTTACTCAAGAGATNGGTTTTTCTTTGCTTTATGTCTAAAAGCCACTTATGAGTGAGTACATGTGATATCTGTCTTTCTGATTCTGGGTTACCTCATTCAAGATGATGTCTTCTAGATCCATCCATTTGCCCGCAAATTTTAAGTTGTCATTATGTTTTCCTGCTGTGTAGTACTCCATTGTGTAAATGTACCACATTTTCCTTATCCACTCTTCAGTAGAGGGACATTTAGGTTGTTTCCAGGCTCAAGACCAGTTCTTATCCAGTGCTTTTTAATCAGTGTCTGAGATGTTGTCAAATGAATGAGTGACGTGACTTTGAAGAGACACAAGTCTTGGATGTGCTGATAGTGCAAGCTCGGTAATAATGAAGATAGAAGGATGCACTGAAAACAGTTGATAGTGTGCTTGCCTTGCACTCCCAACCCCTAGGCTCATCCCTAGCCTTGCATAAAACAGGAGTGTGATGCACGCCTGGAATCCTAGCATTCAGAAGCTGGTGAGGAGAGGTTTGGAAGTTCAAGGTCAGTCTTGGCTATGTAGCAAGTTCAAGATCAGCCTGAGTTACACAGGTCCTGTCTAAGAGAGAAAGATGGAGGAAAGGGGGGAAAATGAGCTAAAAATGACAAGATCAAATGTAACCAGGACAAAATTAGTTTCTTCTATATTAAAATACTTTACAGTTAAGTATAGAATGGAGACACTTGGCTTGCAGGAACTCAGGAGGAACAAGACTGAGGGAGGAGTAGAGAGACATTGCAGACACTCAGAGAGAAGTGTCACTAATAGTTATTTTTAATTTAATTTAGATATAATTTGCATACCATTAATGTAGAATTGAAATTTTATGTAATCACATGATTATACAACACTCCTTCCTTAGTTCCAGGACATTTTGACAGCCCCAAAAGAAGCCCTTTACCTAATAGGAGTCCCTTCCTCTTCCTCCTCCTCCTAGTTTCTGGCAAACTTCCTGACATGTGAGCTGGAGAGATGGCATGGAAGTTACGGGCAATGCCAGGGATCTGAGGCCAGTCCTCAGCACCCACTACAGGTGGACAACAACTGCCTGTCATTCCAACTCCAGGGGAATCTGACCCCCTCCTCGACCTCTGAGGGCACCTGCTATCACACACACATCACCTCACACAAACACATAAGTAAAGATAACTTAATCGTAAAAACAAAAAGTGAAGTCCTTTATGCCAGGGGTGGTGGCCTAGGCTTGTAATCCTAGCTCTGGAGAAGCAGAAACAGAAGGACCCTTGGGGCTCGCTGCCAGTCAGGCCAGCTCCAAGTCTATGAGAGACTCTCAAACATTTTCACACAGTTATGCACACACACATGCACACACACACGCACACGTATATGCACACAGGAAGACATATAGCCTTTATGTTTTGTTCTTATATTCAACATTATATTTTCAAGGTTCATCCATGCTGTACTATATACCAATAATTCATTCATTTTATAGGGTAATAGTACCCCATTGTTATTTCTACTTCTTGCCTATAATAAATAAGGTTATTATGAATGTTTATGTACAAGTTTATGTGTGCAAATACCTTTCCTCACTCAGTGTTCTTTTTTAATATTTATTTATAGAGCTGTTATTTAAAGAAGTTCAGTGGCTAAGCGCATGTGTGGCTCTTGCAGAGGATCCAGGTTTGAGGTCCCAGTACCCATGTTGGGCAGTGAGTTCATAACCTCCTGCAACTCCATCTCCAGGGGTATCTGACACCTTTGACCTCAGAGGTACCTGTACACACAGCCATTCAAAAGTAATGATAAAATAGGCCTTTAAGATATTTATTTATTAGTGAGTGTGCATACACTCACACACATGACCATGCGAAGGTCAGAGGACAATGCCTGGGGTCGGTTTTGCTGTTCACCTCATTGGGGCAGAAGTGTCCCTTCTTTTGCTGCTGTGCTTTATACTTCAGGCTGGCTGGTTCACAAGCTTCTGGGCTATTCTCCTGCCTCAGGCTCCTAGCTTATTGTAGGAGTGCTGGCACATACATGTATAGTGCCACATCTGGCTTTTAAGGCTGTGGGGAGGTACATTGGGGCATCAAACTTGCAGAGGGAGCAAGTGCCTCTTTGTTCTGTTCACTGAGCCATCTCATTCAGTGGTCTGTCTTTTCTTTTCACAATTGACTTTTTGGGGACTTGTGCCAGGAATCACTTGTGCTTTTAGTGTTATAGTAAGAAATCATTGGTTACTCCAAAGTCATGGAGATTTACTCCTAAATAATTAGGGAGGAGGCTTATTTGTTTTGGTTTTCTGATTATGTATTGTTGTTTTGGCCTGTTGAGACCATCTCACCATTTGACTCACACTGGTCTCAATTGCATGGTCTTCCTGCCTCAGTCTTCAATTCCTTTTGAGTTCATCTATGTAGACTGTGTGAAAGGGTCCCACTTCTGTTGATACAAGGTCTTTCTCTGTGACCCAGTCTGCCTGAAACTCATTTGTTAGCCCCAAGCTGGCCTCAAACTCATGGGCAATCTTCTTGTCTCAGCCTCCCAAGTGCCAGGGTTACAGGCATGAACCACTGCCCTTGGCCAGGGTTATAGGCATGAACCTCTGCCCTTGGCTGAGCTGCACTCTTTCATATGGGATTTTCAGTTCCCCAGCACCATTTATTTAAAAAGACAAGACAAAGTTAGTTCCCCATTGAGTATTCCTGGCACTTAATAGTTATATTGGCTCTAACAGCTAGAGGAACCAAGAAGCCTAGGGAACTAGAGGATTCAATAATAGCCATTCCCAGGGTATCAGTGTCTCTTTGCTGGGACTAACCTGATTGGTGGCATCTCCAGCCCGAGCACTGCCATTTGAAACAGTGCAGTCACTTCAGACTTGATTATTTCTGGGCTGTGCACTAAAGCTAGCACACACACGTTTTTTGGTTTTCAGCATCAATAGCCAACGTTCTTTCCCTAAATCATTGTCCGTTTGTTTCCTGGAAACAATTAAAATGCTAGGAAATTCCCTCATTTCAACACACAGCTGAGCTTTCCCTTAAAGCAGCTGTTCTTGTCTGCAGGACTCAGCAAGCCTGGGCTCAGGGCACATGAGGAAGGACACACTGGGGTGGCGCTTTGCCCACTTCTACAACACAACACACTGGCTCAGTCAGGGCTGCATCGACTCCTGGATGTTGTGTGTCTTTGGATGTTTCTGTTTTCCCAATCTCTTTGATAGATGCCAATTTGCCTTGGGTAATTAATCTCTTTAGACTCCCCAACATTCTATTTATAGCTCTGATTTGGTAAATAAGAACAGCTGACATAGGTTGAGAATTTATTGGGTGCCAGGAAATAATCTCAGGACATTTCTCATTCTATGGCGAGGTCCTGTGTTTATGGCCATGTTGTAGATGGGGAAACAATGAGCTTAGTTAACTTTAGAAAGATCACAGCATGCCTGCAGTGGCTCAGTGGTTAGAAGCACTTGCTTCTGTTGCAGAGGACAGAGTTCTATTCCCAGGCAGTTTGCCACCTATAACACCAGCTCCTTCTTCTGACCTTAGGCACGTGCACATTTATATGGATACACAAAGACACACAGAGACACATACATAAAAAGAAAATAAAGCTTTTTTATTAAAAAATAAAAGCAATCACAGAATTTTATAAAATCATAAGCGCATAGACCTCTGGAATTTGGTCCCAAACCACGGACGGTTTACAAGCTGAGACTGAGTTCCCAGGGGACTCCTTCTGCTGGCCCTACTGAACAATTTCCATAAATAGTCCTGGAGAGTTTCTCAAGAAGTGAGGGCCTAATCAGAACCTCAGGCAGTGGACAGCACAAGAAGCAAACTTAGAAGTTATCCTTTATGGATGCACAAAGATCCAGAAAGGAGACAGAAAAGTGGAGACAAGAGGGCTAACAGGATGGCTCGGGCAGTAAAAGCACCTGCCACCACGCATGACCGGTGTCAGAGGTATCTGCAGACAAGGAGGAGAATTTTTGAAATCTGTTTTTCTATGGAGATTTTCACTAGAAAGTCTCCATAAATTGCTAAGCCAACAGCTTGATTTAATGAAGCTTCCATAAAAGAACAGTAAGTGCACAGCCCTGGCCTCACCGTAGGATTCTTATCTCCCCCAGCCAGCAAGCAGCAACTGGTGGGTTTGGAACTGTCTTCAGAGGACACCTGCAGCTTGAAACTTTGCTCACTGATTGACCAGCAAACGCAAGTGTCAAGGACAATCCTCCTACCCAAGGCCTTTAAACCATTTCAGAGCAGAGCAGGTCCCATGATGCCCCATCGATACTCATAAAGTCAGCTGCCAATTCCTCACTCTGGATTTGATCTTTCATTGTAACTGTAACCAGGTCCCCAGTTTGAACTCTGAAAATATGGCACGTGGTAGTAAAGGCTTTAACTGTCTATATGGTAGATCAGAGGGCCCCAGTTGGTAGCAATTTTTTGTCAGTACATCTGACAATCCTACTGACAGATTTGCTTGCTACAGCTGCAGGGTGGGTAGCAGAGCTACTGCCTTCTACTAATGGAGGCCAGAAGCCCGTGTGACAAGAAGGTTCAAAACCTCAAATGTCACTTGTGTGG
>LOJH01070259.1:0-12532 GCA_001685095.1 Ellobius talpinus
CTCTGCCTCCCAAGTGCTGGGATTAAAGGCATGTGCCACCACCACCTGGCAGAATGGGGCTTTTTTAGAGGACAAGATGCCAAAGAATGAGGCAGCAGCTGCATCGACCAGCAGCCTGTGGTAGAGCTGTGGACCTTCATCCCGCAGTCCAAGTTCAAGGGAGAGAACCCAGGCCTGGAGATGGCAGGATACGAGGGTGATAAGAGGCAGCTCCACCCAGGTAGCCAGTTGGACTGATAACGGCCTTACCTTTGCTCTGTAGTTTATTCCTCTGTTGTCATGGGGGCTTGTTCCAGGATCCCTCACCCGACAGGGCCAAAGCCTCCCAAAGTACCCAGTAGCACCATGTATCACCAACACACATCCTCCTGTCTGTCCTTCCTTTCCCCTCTTCTGCCTCCCCCCGCCATATGCTGCTTTTGAGGAACTGGGAATTGAACCACCAAGAGCTTTGTTACTGTTAATTAAGTGTTCTACTATATCCACCCCCAGGCCCTCTTCACCTGCACTTTAAACCACCTCAGGATTACCTATGGGCTGGCAAGGTGACTCAGCAGATAAAGGTGCTTGCTGGTGGTCTGAGGACCCGAGTCTGAGTCTCTGGACTCAGAGTGGAAGAAGAGAATCAACTCCAAAAAAGCTGTTCTCTAACTTCATGCACACCTACATGTCAACAAACTTTAAAAATAAAAAGATTACTTCTAACAATACAATGTAAATATGAAGATAATCGTGAAGACTGTGTTATTCGGGGGAAAAAGCTTGCACAAGTAATGTATTTTTGAAAGATTTTTATTATTTTTATTTATACCTGTATGTTATATACATGTGTCTGTATGGATACATGCCATGTACGTGCATGTCCAAGAAGACCAGAAGGGACATCAGGTCTTCTGAACTGTTAAAGACAGTTGTGGGCTGCTTAGTGTAGGTGCTGGGAACTGAACTCAGGTCCGCTGCAAGAGCAGCAACTGCTCTTAACCTTTGAGCCACCACTGCAGTCCATATTCTTTTGCAGCATTTTCAGTCCAAGGCTGGCTGGACCTGTGGGAGGAGGTCACATGGATACGTAGCAGGAAGTGTACATTGGACAGTAATTAATGCTATAATAAGTAATCAATAATAATGGGCTTCAGTTATCAAAACCAAAGCCCAAGGTTAGGGTGTGGCTCAGTGACAGTGCTTGCCAAGCATGTACGAGGGGATCTGGGTTCCATCCCCAGTACTGGAAGAAAAAAGAAAAAGGTGCATGTGAGCGTGGGAGTGGGGCAGGGCACACACTCAGGGAAGCTGTTCTTCAGGAGGCAGAGGCAGAAGAATCCTGAGATAGAGAGACAGCAGCCTGGCCTACACAGGGAGGCCTGTCTCAAAACCAAATCTAACAGGGAACCAGTGCAGGAAGAACTTGGCCCCTCAGGTCCTGCCTGACCCAACCTGCTCCTGCCTCACTGTCTCCCATCCTCCACTCCAGCACCGCCACGGTGCCTTCACCTATATCATTTCACTGGACAGGGCAGCAACGGTTCCATCAAGGAAAGTACAAGGTAATCCCAAATGAGGAACAGAAGAAAACCATTTGAATGGTTTCTGTTTATTCTGTTGCTTTGAGTTCCCACGCTGACCTGGAACTCACAGAGGAACTGGTCTGGGCTTACAGGTCTTGCACCATGACATCTAGCTTAAAACCTGTTTTTCTGAAAAAGTAAAAAACAAAACAAGGAAAAAGAAATCTTTTATCCAGGCAGTTGTGACACATGCCTATAATCCCAGCACTAAGGAGGTAGAGGCAGGAGCATCTCTGTGAGTTCGAGGCCAGCCTGGTCTACAAAGTGAGATCCAGGACAGACAGAGCTGTTACATAGAGAAACCCTGTGTAACACCCCCAAATCTGCTGTTTTATTTTAACCTATAAAAATCTTAAGTGTTACCAAGAAAAAGAGCTAGTGTCCATGGTAGGGTCTTTAGGTGGGTCTGCTCTGTATAATATTGATGGGAACCCCGTGAGGAAGGAGAGGCCTTTGTCACTCTGTCCTATGCTGTGTACTGACGTACAGCACGACAGCCTTGCCAACAATGGACCTGCAAACCCGTTATATTACACTTCATCATCTACCTGGTGGACAACTTGCTGGAGTCGGTTCCATCCCTCCACTATGTGGGTGAAAGGATGACGTGAACTTAGGCTCACAAGCTCGGGGTCGAGCGCCTTTACCCTCTGAGCCATCTTGCCAACCTCAATGGGATCTCTCCAAGGCATTATCACATTGGTTTCTTCCAACCCCGCCGGCCTTTACTGAGAGCCCAGAGTCCCATTCAACAGTTGACTGCTTGGCAACTATTCTGAAGATGGATAGATTGTAATTTCAGTCACAGCCTTTGCGCTCAGAATGCAAGTCTGTGGTTCTTTTGTTTTAAACCCTCTACATCTGTGTTCCTACTACATGGACGCACATGTATATTAGAAATAGAAGCATTGAGGACCTTGGCTATATTTTATCATTGAGAGAGAGGATCCAGAGTCTAGAGATCAAACATACTTGGTTCTAATTGCCTTTGGACTTACTCCACTGTTTTCTCAAGAGCTAACTGGACACCCAACTGGCATTTTTTTTTTAAATTTTTGAATTTGTTTTTTCTAAATCCATCCAAAGCTGAGCTACTGACCCTTCCTACTACCCTAAACCTGCTCTCCCTAAGTTTTTACATTCTTACCACTGAGCCACACCCCAGCCTCTCACTGGGGGATTCTAGGCAGGGGCTCTACCACTGAGCCACTCCCCAGCCCCTCAATGGGGGATTCTAGGCAGGTGCTGTACCACTGAGTCACACCCCAGCCCCTCACTAGGGGATTCTAGGCAGGGGCTCCACCAGAGCCACACCCCAGCCCCTCACTGGGGGAATCCAAACAGGCATACTACCACTGAGTGCCAGCTTTAGCAAGCCCTTCCAGAACTCTTACTCATCTCAATAGAAACCTTGGCATCACCCATGACTCCACTCTTCTTTATCATCAGTGAATTCAGTTCCACCAACTTTCACCACATCCACAGCTGTCACCCAATGACTAGCAGATTGTCTCCCTCTGCCTAAGTAACTGCTCTGTTCAAAATGGTACTCCACCTTTGAGAAAATGCCCAAGTTGTTGTACAGGGCTTGCTGGGTTCTCTCTACCTCCCCCATATTCACAATCATTCCAGGCTTCCCTGCCCCACATGCTGGACTGCCAGTTACTGTCCACCTGCCCAGAACCCTTTCTCCATGTGATCTATGCTTTCTTCTGGCCTTCACTGAAATGTCACATTCCCTGACGCTGGGCCTGTGCCTGTGAGATGGCTCAGCAAGTAAAAGCACTTGCTTCAAAAGCCCGAGGACAAGAGTTCAATCTCTAATCCTCCCCACATGGTGGAGAGAGAATGGACTCCAGCAAGTGTCCTATTCCCTCTACCATTTACACACACGCATGTGCGCACACACACATAAACACAAACACACACACTGCCCTTCCCTCCAATTAAAAATAAAACCTCAACTTCCTTCCTTGTCAAGCCCTACTTGTTCCTCTGGGGCTCGTTACTCCGACACTTTAGAGCAGGAGGGACAACAGCATATCTACTATAGAATTCAGGGGCTGATGGTTGCCAAGCTTGAGTGACCTGAGTTCAAGTCACAGGACCTACATGTCAGAAGATGAAAACCACGTTGTCCTTACCTTCACATGTGAACATGGAACACACACGTGCACGTTAATAATTTTTAAAATTTTAAATCAGAATACAGAATTCTGTACTTTGCTCAGTGCATAGATGCAACCACCAAAATTCAAATGGAAGCTGGGCATAGTGGCCTACACTTTTAATCCCAGCACATAGGAAGTATAGAGGCACGTGGATCTCTAGTTTGAGACCAGCCAATTCTACACTCAGAGGTCCAGGCCAGCCAAGGTTGCACAGTGAGACTCTTTCTAAAAACAAACAAACAAAAAAAAACAAGCAAACACACACAATTGGGCTGAACCTGGGTATATGGAACAGTGGTACAAAACTTGCTTAACTGGCTCCTCTGTGCACGAACACACACCAACACTCCGTCACCATCTCTGCTGAGCTAGCCCTGCTCTACTCCTCGGCATCCATCTTCATCTCTACCCTACCAATTAACTTATTCCTCACCCAGCCCAGGCACCTTCTCATTCATCTTGGTATCTCAGCACCCAGGGCCTTGTATAAGCCTAGCAAGTGTGTACCACCAAACTCTGTCCCCATAACTTTGTTTTACTTTGAGACAGAGTCCTACTACATTACCCAGGCACCTGCCTTGGGTCCTGGGAACTAAACTCTGGTCCTCTGCTACATTAGCAAGCACTTTTAACTGCTGAGCATCTCTTCCAGTCCCCTGTATCTTCATTTTTCAATGAATTGATTGAATGGGAAGCAGGAGACATGACCTAAATGACCAGAAATTTGGAGTCCCCTCAAATTATCAGTTTCCTTTTGGGGTATGGTAATTATTTCTGAAGCCTTGGTTGTATTGATTTTGCTAGGGATTTGTAAAGATACAGTCCCTACCCTCTGGACATGATCCTGGGACTCCTTTCTTTATTGATTCTGGCATGCACTAGTTAAAGAACCACTGTCCAAGTAGAAGATGACTAAAAATAACTTAGCTGTAGGTGTCCAAGGCCAAGTCTACCCAAAGCAGGGATGATCCTCCAAGAATAATTCATAAGGGAAAAAGGCTCTATTGGAGGAGATGGTTTAGTGAGTGAGAGCCTAAGGAGCTGAGCTCAAATCCCCAGTTCTCCAGCTTGGCAGGTTCAGGCAAAGGCCTCATTCCAAAGAAATAAGGTCTAGAGCAGCGGTTCTCAACCTTCCCAATGCTGCAACCCTTCAAAATCAGTTCCTCATGTTGTGGTAGCCCTCAATCATAAAATTAGTTTTGCTTCTATTTCATAATTATAATTTTTCTACTGTTATGCATGATGATGCAAATATCTCACATGTTACCTCTGTGAACGGATCGTTTGATCCCCAGGTTGAGAACGGCTGATTTAGAGTGATGGAGTACCGTACCCGATGTCCTTCTCTAGCCTCTGCACACACATGTGCACATACACCACGTTTTTGAAAAACGAGGCATGGTGCTGGAGAAATAGTTCATCGGTTAAGAGTACAGAGGACCCAGATTCAATTCCCAGCACCCACATGGCAGTTCCCACTGTCTATAACTCCAGGTCCAGGGAACCTGACATTTTCACACCAAAACACATAAAAAGCAAATAAAATATTTTTTAAAAAGAAAGGAAAACGAGGCGTCATGATGCGTGCCTTTATCCCCAGCACTGAAGAGGCAGAGGCGGATCTCTTCAAGGCCAGCCTGGTCTAAATAAACATTTAAAAAAAATCTCTTAGGGGCAAAGCCACGGACAGTGGTCAGGAGCGTTAAATTTCAATCAATTCTGTTAAACTACTGTAACCTTGACTCCATTCTCTATCCTGAGAGCCTCAGGATGCCTGTACTATATAGTTAATGTCACACGTTATTTCTCCTACTCACGCATAACTCACATGGACGCTACAAGGAGAAAATCAGTTATGTCGAAGCAATGCAAAGTTGCATATAATGCAATTTGCTTCCGGACTTAGAGCTTTGGCTTCTGTACCTACAGAAAATGCAGACTTTCGGGGGAAACCTGGCCCGGTTCTGCCCCTCTCCCAGATTTTCCTCACAGGATGTCAGTCGGGACATGAGCCTTGCGGGTTGAGAACCGGCGCTTTCCCGGGATGCACGCGCCGCCCCAGAGTTCCCCGCTAGGCTGGCAGCCCCTCGTACCTGGGCCGAAGTGCTGAAGCTGCGGCGGAGAGCGGCGCCGGCAGGCCGGGCGAGAGCAGACAGCATGGCTGGGACGGGCGGAACACGGACCTGCAGGCGAACAAGATAACAGCGGACAAGTGACTCCAACGACCTCCACTCTGCGCAGTGTCCGCCCGGCGCAGATCCACCTGATCTCGCGAGAGAAACGCCAAACGCGGGGCTCCGCTCCACCAAATATCGCGACACAGGCTCGGCAAAGCGCTGCCAAACCACAAACGAAAGACCTAGCTCACTTCCGAGATCTCGCGAGAAAAGTCTGACGTTCCCCCGCCCGGTCGCTCGTAAGGAATCCCTGCTGAACTCCGCCCATTGACAAGATCTCGCAAGAAAGTCTTGGCTGTGCCTTGTCTGGTCACGGTCTCCTCCCCGCCCACTTTGAGGTTCGCCCGCTAGGACGGTCACGTGAATTAGACGGACTCGCGGGAACGCCCCTAGCAACCCGGTGCGTGGAGGACTTGAGGCGCTCTCCCCAGGGCGCGGAGAAGACAGGCACTAGGTTAGAAGGGCCTTCCAGGAGCCTTTTCGGCCCCGGACACGTCCTGCCGGGGAGTCCGACCAAAGTCGCGTAGCAGGTCAGGCGGCCCCCGAGCCCCTGACCTCAGCCGAGCCCAGCCTCCCTGCCTCTGGAGCGAGGCTGGAGGGGATCTGGGGAGCCGAGGAAAGTCCCGGGGCGGGGTGGGTAGCATTTCCCCACTCCACCGGGTCAGTGCCGTCAGTCCCACAAGTTTCACGGAACCTTGCTGAGTTTCCAGGCTTCGCACACACCCTGCTGGTATTAGCAAGTTCTAGCACTGACCTTGCAACAGGTAATGTCTAGGACCACCATCCTGTGGTCTGGAGGAGGAAACGTTGGAGACTGTAACTCGACCTTTGACCCCATCTCTACCCTCTCGAACCCGCCAGTAGTGCGGACGAGGGCAAACATTTTAAAGTTTACCGGGCGGTGGTGACGTATGCCTTTAATCCCAGCACTTGGGAGGCAGAGGCAAGAGAATTTCTGAATTCGAGGCCAGCCTGGACTGCATGGTGAGTTCCAGGACAGCCAGAGCTCCACAGGGAAACTCTGTCTCGATCCCCCCGCAAACCCCCCTCTCAATATATCAGGGCTATAGAGAGATGACTCAGTGGTCATCTCTTGCTCTTGCAGAGTTCAGAGCCTTGAAAAATTACCAGGTGTCTCATAACCTCCTGTAACTCTAGCTCCAGGGATAGCCATCACCTCTGACCTCTGTCGGTACCTACATTCACGTGCACATACCCACAGAGACAAAAATAAACGGAATTAAAGATGATAAAAATGTAAAATTAAGGGTCAGTAGACAACACCTGAAGAATGACAGCTGAGGTTGACCTCTGGTTCATACACATGCACATGCACACACGGCACACATGTAAAAAGATGTTCCAGATCATAACCAGGTGTGAAGGTTCAGGTCTGTAATCCTAGTACTCACAAGAGGCTGCAGGAAGATTGATGTGAGTTTGAGGCCAGCTTGAGACGCTGTTCAAAAAATCCGAAATAACAACACCACAAAAAAGTCCAGGATCTGGGAGGTAGGGAAGGGACTGGATGGGAGGGCATGGGGTTGGGTTTGATTAAAACACTTTATACATATGTGAAATTCTCAAACAATAAAATATAAGTTCGGTGTTCTAGCTCCGCTTGAGCAGGTCTATAATCCCACATTCTTGGAGGCTGAAGCAGGATAGTAGCAAGTTCAAGGCCTGCCTGGGTCAAGTAGGGAGACCTTGTCTCAAAATAGGAAATAAAAGGAGGGCCAGAGTACAGCTCAGTGGTAGAGTACTTTCCTGCTAGTCTATCCCCAGTCACGTCGGCACACGCGTGCACACACACCAGTTCAGTTTCAGGGCCAGACAGTCGTGCCATAGCCTGCTGCCTCAGTAGACAACTATAACAACTACATCAGTGACAGACTGCCTGGGGACAGCGACAGAAAGCCAGAGTTGGGGTAACAAACGACATGAGAGCTTAAGAACATACCAACACGTAAAAGTTCACAATGACCGTCTTGCTCTCCCTTCCCTGGCCTCCACCTCTTTGCTGGATTGGTAAGGTATGCTACCAGCCCAGTCTTGGAGCTGGGGATGCCTTCTCTGGTTCTTTACTGCCTTTAGGGAGTTGACTTGAGTAACATCTGGGCATCAGTTGGAGAAGTGACACAGTGCTATGGGAACCTGGGGAAATAGGTTTGGAGTGGAGGTCATGTTAATGAACCTTCTGAGCCATCTAAGCTGAGACCTGCCAGAAGAATGGGTTGATTTTAATGGAACCCCTGGAGGAGGGAGGCGTCTCTTCCAGAAACTTGCCTGGAATTAGTGGGCTGGTGAGATGACTCAGTGGGCAAAGAAGCTTGCTTGCCAAGCCTCACAACCTGAGTTCAAACCAGGGCCACACAGTGGGACGAGAGAACCAATGTGCTGTTGATTCTTCAGTAGTGGGACGTATGTAGGCTAGGGAATGGTGGAGGCAGAAAAATGTAGTCCTGTATTCAGAGACACATTCTTTCTGTTGGGGTGGAGATGTTTGGGTAAGCATTGACCTTGATCTTGTCTCCTGAGTGTGTGCTCTGGAAGTTCTTTAATTTTCTGACGTCAGCTAGGGGTCAAGAGCTATGTATTATTATTAAAAGTAGTAGTAGTAGTATTTACTTTTGTTTTTCAAGACGATTTCTGTGTGTAGTCCTGACTGTCCTAGAACTCACTTTGTAGACCAGACTGGCCATGAACTCAAAGATCCACCTGCCTCTGCCTCCCAAATATGCCACCACTGCCTGGCTTTTTTCTTTCTTTCTTTCTTTCTTGGTTTATTGAGATAGGTTTTTCTCTGTAACTTTGGACCCTGTCCTGGAATTCACTCTGTAGACAGGATGGCCTTGAACTCACAGAGATCCACCTGCCTCTGCCTCCTGAGTGCTGGGATTAAAGGTGTGCGCCACCACCACCTGACTGGATATTATTATTTTTAAGGCCGGTTTTCATGTACCCCAGGCTGTCTTTAGAGTTTTTGTGTAGTCAAGGATGGGCCTTGAACTCCTGATCTTCCTGCCTCTAGAGTGTTGGGATTACAGGCTTGCCCGGATATACCCAGTTTATTCCATAACCAGTGCTAGTTATGGAATCTAGGGTCTTGAGAACGATAGGCAAACACTGTACCCATAGAGTTCATCTCTTTTTCTGTTTGTCTGACTTGAGACCAGTCTGAGAGTGGGCCTCATTGAATTCTGTTAGAGCCAAGGGAGTTAGATGAAGTTGGAAACATCAGATGATTCAGGGCGCCTGAAAACCAGTCAAGCAACTTGGATCTTCTTCCTTAGGATGTGTCCAGCAAGAGCTTTGAGACCATCACAAACATGTTAGGAGGAAACGGGCTTGATTTAAATGTACAGGATCCCAGGGCCTGAGGGTAGCAGGGAATGGAGTGGCTGGGAGATTTGTCAGGGGAGACTACACAATGAGATGGCTAAGATGTGAAGGATGAGGGTAGCCAGAGAAGTGAGAGGGTGGGACCAGTGCAAGCAGGGCACAAGGGTAGAGGGTAAGAGCTGTGGTTAACCAGGTCTGCAACATGAATGACAGGGATGTAGAGCGGTCTGGGGGTGTACATTGGTTGGTAGAGAACTTGCCTAGCGTGCAGTAAATCTGGGGTTGTATCCTTGGCACCTCATAAAGCAGACGTGTGCATGGTGGTGCCAGCCTCTATTCCCAACTGTAGTAGGAGGCCACTAGTTCGTTCCCCAGCCACACAGACTCCCAAAATAATCACATAGAAACTATATTATTTAAATCATTGCTTGGCCTATTAGCTTTAGTTTCTTACTGACTAGCTCTTACATCTTAATTTAATCCATTTCTATTAATCTGTGTATCACATGGCTGTGACTTACCAGCAAGGTTCTGTCTGGCAGCTGTCTTTGTCGGGGCTACATGACTTCTCTTGACTCTGCCTTTTTTCTCCCAGCATTCAGTTTAGTTTTCCCTGCCTAGCTCTANCAGACTCCCAAAATAATCACATAGAAACTATATTATTTAAATCATTGCTTGGCCTATTAGCTTTAGTTTCTTACTGACTAGCTCTTACATCTTAATTTAATCCATTTCTATTAATCTGTGTATCACATGGCTGTGACTTACCAGCAAGGTTCTGTCTGGCAGCTGTCTTTGTCGGGGCTACATGACTTCTCTTGACTCTGCCTTTTTTCTCCCAGCATTCAGTTTAGTTTTCCCTGCCTAGCTCTACTCTACCCTATCACAGGCCAAGACAGCTTCCTTATTCATTAACCAATAAAAGCAACATATATAGAAGGACTTCCTACATCACCCAACAATTAAGAGGTACAGGCAGGAGGAGAGGAAGATGGGGAATTCAAGGTCATCCTTAACTCCATAAGAGAGTTTGAGGTCAGCCTGGGTTACATGAGAACCTGTCTCAAAACTAATAATAAAAAGAGATGTGGGTGTGCTAAAAGATAGCTCAGTAGTTAAGAGTTTGTACTGCTCTTGCAGAGGACCTGATTCAGTTCTCTGCACCCACTCACTTGCCTATAACTCTAGTTCTAGGAGGATCCAACGCCTTCTCTTGACCTCCTTTAGCACCTGTATTGTATTACTTGCACATAAGCACACACACATACATACAAGTGCACATGCATGCACAACGACATAAATAAAAACAAAACTAAATCCTTTCAGTCAATCAGCAAAATACAGGCTTGCCCACAGACCAATCTGGTGGGAGCATTTTTTCAGTTAAGGTTCCCTCTTCCAAAATGACCCTTGCTTGTTTCAAGCTGAGATAAAACTAGCCAGCACAATCACATAAACAGAGGATGGTAGTGCATGCAAAATTGTAGTTCCAGCACTCAAGAGGCCAGAGATGGCTTCAGGAGCATCAAGTTCAAGACCATCCTCTGCCTGCATAAAGGGAAGAGTCCTAGATTCTTAGGCTCCTCCCCTCTGTATCCTGGCTACACTTCTTGTCTAGGGAGGAGTGACTTACTACCTCCTATCTTCTCTGTCCACTCTATTTGAATTGATTTAATAGTTGAAAAAAAATTCTGTCTGCCTCTCTCAAAACCAAGTTATTGTTCCAATTTTGCATCCATCTATGGCTCCATGGCAGGCTCTGTGCTCAGTGCTTTGCCCCTCAGCATAATTCACGTTGAGTGAACTGAGCTACTGCAATTCATCCCAGCACTCAGGAAGCTAAGGCAGGGGGATCTTGAGTTCAAGGCTCTGCTTTTAAACATAACAAAGGAGAAGGCAACTGTGAAGTCAACTCAGATCTTTACCAAAAAGTTACATATTTATTTATGTTGTGTACATGCGTGGGGCAGGGGGCATCAGCATATCATGGTTCATGTGTGGAATTCAGGGCAGTTCAGGAATGTGAGAATGTCTTTTTCTGAGAAATATGTTTAAAATTTGCCTTTATAAATCAAACTTGTAGCCAGCCTGTACCCAAGTTAGTAGTGTACTTGGAGATCACTTATACCTACTCCTTTTGCCTATACCCTGTGTACTCAACCGGATCAGAACCAACTGACCCCTGAGAAAACATTGTAATCCATCTCACTCTGCTTTGGACTTGCAATGTCTTTCACTCCTATAAGCTCAACTGAAGGCACAGCCTCAGTTGGACCATGTTTCCTGTTTCTCCTCCGTGACTCTCTCATGGCCCTGACTCCAAACAGTGTGTGGATGAGATGTGATGAGCAGGTCATGGCCATGCCCTAGAAGCAGCAAGACATTGAAAGCAGTGTCCTCTCACCCCGTAGGAACATGCGGATATAGCAGCATAATCATCTCTTGCTGTGCCTTTGTGTGCTTTTCTGGGCCAGCAAGGCCAAAAGAAAGTTTTCTCCCTTATGAGCCCCTGTAAAAGAGGCTCCTTCCTTTTTGTTACCATATCTGTTGTGTTGTTAATTATATAAAGAGGGCTCCTTTATTCTGGACCACTCTCTTAGACTTAGATCTCAACAGGAGAGGCCGGCACTTCTGAATAGCAAAGGCCAGCAGAAGCTGTCTTTCTCTCCTTGTGCAGGTTGTTTTCCCCTTCCACTGTGTGAATCCTGGGAATCAAACTCAGGTCATCAGGGTTGGTGGCAGGCACCTTTGCCCCCTGAGCCATCTCACCATTCTTTAAGTCGTTGCAGCATTTGGATTGTCCCTGGTTAACAGGTATATCACAGCAGTCTAACATCCTGTTCACTGAGCTAATAAACTCTGAAGTTAATTCAATATTAAGACTCCATCACCAGGCCCCTTGGATTTCCTGTTTTCTATACGTGCCTGCAACTGTGAACTATAGTATCTGGCTTTGCTACTTCTTTATCTCTCTTCCTCAGTTCTCTTCCCCACCCCAGGTGAATGGTGACTTCTGACCTCCCATTGCTGGTAGAGTGGGGTTAAAAGTAGAGATGGGGCGGGAAAGTTCCCATGCTGAGTTTGGGCTGACTCATTTTCCCACACAGTGCTTTCGTGAATCTTTCTTGTCTGCAGTTCCCCTGGCTGAACATGGTCACATGTCTTCCTGTCTTCAAAGCCATGGCCCATGGTTTCTCAAATCTTCCACCAGTGATGATTGGTCCTTTGCCCCTTTAGGTAGTAAACCTCTGTGTGTGTGTGTGTGTGTGTGTGTGTG
>LOJH01070269.1:0-10893 GCA_001685095.1 Ellobius talpinus
AGTTGGGAGCTTAGGCCCCAGCCCCTTGCATCTATCCTAGGCCCCTGACCCTGAAAGTTAGCACTCTGGACTCCAAATCCCAGCAAGCCAGGTCCTGACCCCTGGGGGGGAGGCTCAGGACCACTCCCACAGAATATTTAAGTGAACTCCCAAAAGAGGAACATGTGGTCTCCTTTTCTTCCTCCCAGCCGCATTCACGCAGCTTCCCAGTTTCCCCTTGGGGTCACCCAAGCGTAGAACACCCATTAAACCTGAATATCACTTAATTTGGCTTGATTGGGAATTTGTGTTGGCAGAGAGCTCACGTTAGGAAAATATTCCTAACACCCTTGTGTATGCGGTGAATATGTCTTATTACCATTGGTTAATAAAGAAGCTGATTTGGCCAATAGCCAGACTGTATAGAGTCAGGTAAGAAATCAAAGCAAAGGTAAAGGTAAAAAGAAGGCAGAGTCAGGAGACACCAGCAGTCACCAGAGAAGCAAAATTTGAGGTAGCAAGCCACAAGCCTCGTGGTAAAATATAAAATAATAGAAATATGTTAAGTTGTAAGAGTGAGTTAATAATATACTTGAACTAATAGGCCTAACAGTTTGTAATTAATATAGAGCCTCAGAGTGGTTATTCAGGAACTGGTGGGCAGGAAAGAAACCTCCAGTAACAGCCTTGGGATCTGATTTTCACAATTTTATTGTACTCCTTGGCCATGACTGTCTGTCCTTAAGCAAGTAACTTGAGTTTTGATCACTACAGATTGAAATTATAAATATACATAGCAAAATCCTCTAATCTTATTTGTTAATTTTATATCATTCATGGTAATTTTTACCTCCACATAAATATTGCATATAGCTTATGAATTTTTACATGACAATTTTGTAACATGAGGTCCTGATCGTTAGGGTTTCTGTCCCACCCAGTCCCCTAGCCATTTAGTCCCAGAGAAGATCACACAGAGAGTCTTCATTAATTATAAACTGATTGGCCCATTAGCCCAGGCTACTTATTAGCTCTTGTAGCTTATATTAACCCATTATTCTTATCTATGTTAGCCACATGGCTCGGTACTTTTCTCAGCGGGGGTAGCTCACATCTTGCTTCTTCAGTGATCTGGGCAGAACTGCAGAGGGAGCTTCCTGATTCCCAGAATACTCCTGCTCTCATGGCCTCGCCTCTACTTCCTGTCTGGTTGACCCATCTATACTTCCTGCCTGGCCAATCAGNATATGTTTTATTACCATTGGTTAGTAAAGAAGCTGTTTCAGCCAATGACTTAGCAGAGTAAAGTCAGACAGGAAATCTAAATAGAGATATAGAGAGAGTAGGCAGAGTCAAAGAGACACCTTGTAGCTGCTGAAGGAGACAGATGGCCAGAATCTTACCCTGTAAGCCACAACCTCATGGCAATACACAGATTAATAGAAATGGGTTAATTTAAGATGTAAGAGTTAGCTAATAAGAATTCTGAACAATTGACCAAACAGTGTTATAATTAATATAGTTTCTGTGCAATTATTCAAGTCTAGGCAGCCAGGAAATGAATGAGCAATCTCTGTTTTCAAAGGATCACCTTGACTCTGAAGATCAGTTAGTAGAAATTTCCTGACTTAACACCAAGTCCTTATTTACATCTTTCCAGATTTTCTTAGAAATACTTCATGGCTTACAGCATATAAATCTTGCTGTATGTAACTTCTTCTGTTAAACATATTCTGGGTATTTATTCTTAGAGTTTTTATTGTGAAAAAAATTTATTCCCTTGTATTTCATTGCTAGTATGTAGACAAGTAATTTATTTTGTATATTGATTTTGCAACCTATGAATTAACAAATTCATCTACTTGTTTTAGTAGAGTTTAGGGTATAGTCTTTAGGATTTTATGCAAATACTCCATGCAAATACAATACACACTAGAGAGTAATTATTGCATCCTGTGTTGGCAGTTGGTAAATTTATTGGTTGTAGTAGCTTTTAAATATCTTCTTTCAAATTTCCCCATTCATTAACCTACAGTCTGTAATAAATACAGCTTTCTTCTTTTTCTTTGCATTTGACTTTATTGAATTCAATAGAATCTCTATCAAAATCTTGGCTATAAATAGAAAAGAAATCTTTGTTGCATGCCATTATTGGAAGATGTGCAAACATCAATCTTTCTCTGTTAAGGAAGATGCTGGTGAAAAGTTGTCCACAAATCCACAGAGTCACTCAGAGAAAGTCTCTTCTTGGCCCCATTTGAAGTTCTTAACATGAGTGTGTGTGCTGAGCTTTGTCAAGTGCTGAGCTTTGTCAAATGATTTCTAGATCTTTTGAGACAATAGTTATATCACTCAACTCTCCATCGCTGTGCCATGAGAAGAAAACCATCTTCAGACTCTCAGTTACAGAGGATTCATTAAGAGGTTGGTTTGCTACTGCTTCAGGCCTAAGGTGAGGCCAAATGCCATAGAACCAGGAGCATAGGCACAGGAAGACAAACCCTATATGCTCCATCAGTCTCAAGGGTGTAGAGGGGCAGGAAGGAATGGATTGATCCTATTTCCAAACATTATCCTGTTCCTGTGTGCAGCCGGAACCTACTAACATCTGGAGTCCTTAGGAAATCCAAAGTTGTGTGAGATATGCCTCTTATCACTCTGGACTTTGTCCTCTGCTGCTTCTGGCAAGTTTCCTAGGACTCAACAAGGTTTCATTCTCATCATCATCACACCTTCTCCATGGACTCCTCTTTACCGGGTAACTTTTCCAGACCCACATGAATGGGGTTCCAGGAGACAGAACACCTATACAAGGCCCCTGAAGCATCACTCCCTCCTCCATGTTGTCATCCTAAGGTAGTGGGGGGCATCATGACTTGCAGATGGTCAAAAAAATGGTTGAGAAAAATGTGCATTCAGCCAAATGCTACAAATAAAAATGTAAATACCATAAAATACAAACAAAAAACAGTATGGCACAAACAAACTCTACAAGCACCAGCATAAAGGGACAGGAGAGTCTGGTACAATAATAGCCAAAGAGAAAGGTCACTCAGCTTAAGACCTTGAACTGCTGGCATCAGGCTACTAACTCAAGCTCTTATCCTGAAGTGTCTATTTACCAAGTGCTTTGTATTAGAAGAATGAGCATAATTCAGACCATGCCCTGTGAAATTCAAGAGTTAATTTCTTAATTAATTCTTAATTGTTAATTCTTAACAAGTTGGTCACACCATGTATGATTGAGTGAACCCCTCAGCAAACACTGGTGGTGGTAGTGTGCATTCAGACTTAAGTTTGACTGACAAAGATTCTAGGGAGATAGCAGCAGAAGCAATGGCTGTGACATGTAGTGATATTTCATTTGTATTTGAATAAATAAAGCTAGCCTGACAATCAGAGAATAAAACAGCTGCTCTGGTCAGCCCTACAGATCAGGTAGTGGTAGCACACACCTTTAATTCCAATAGCCACACTAGTTTGCCACAGAAATTGGGCAGTAGTGGTGCATGCCTTTAATCCCAGCACTAGAGAGGAATATAAGATGGGAAGAGACAGCTTTAAGTATCAGTCCTATTCTGAGATTCCTGGAGGCAGGATCGCCATTTTGGACTGAGGTAGAGGTGAGGTAGAGGTGATTCTGCTCTGTATGCTGTGAATACCATTGGTTAATATAAAAGCTGTTTTGGACCTGTGATAGGGTGGACCAGAGATAGGTGGAGAAATCTAAACTAAATGCTGAAAAAAAGAAGGCAAAGTCATGGGGCTGCTGCCAAAGACAGATATGGTGAAATTTTGCAAGTAGGCCATGAGTCTCATGATAAGATATAAAATAATAGAAATTAGTTAAATTAATATGCAAGAGGTAGTCAATAAGAATCAAGAGCTAATGGGCCAAGCAGTGATATAAATAATACAGTTTCTGTGTGGTTATTTCGGTGCTGGGTGGCAGCAACACACTAACAGCCTCCTACAACATAGAGGTAAGAGCCATTGTTTGGTTGTTTTGCTTTTCTGAACTTCAGGTTGAATCCCAATATCTATCTTTGGGTTTCTATTATTTGTGCTACAGTGACAGAAATCTTGAGTGGAGAATGGAGCTTGGGACATGGAGAAGTGATAGATGAGCACAGAAGAGAGAATTATGGACCTCTCAATGCCAAGCTTCCATGTGGCCGTGAAAAAAAGTTCCCAAGCAGAACATGACAAAAGCCTTGAGATTTATGTAAGAACTATTCTGATACATCACCAGACTTCATGGGTCAGGACTAAGAGCATATCATGTACCACTTGGGAATATTTGTTCAAGAGCTATCATGCATCAAGAATGCAATCAGCAAATAAGGAACGGGTTAGACAGAGCATTGTCTCTACTGTAGACCCATAAGGGAGGAGAGTTTGTTCACCTCCTACCTAGAACTATGGTCACAAAGAGAGACCACACCGACATCAGTGATGACACCTCCATGTTTATATTCCCCCTTATCCATAATTTTCAGTGTCAGTAGGGATATTCAGAATGTATTATATACTCCTTCCTGCTTCTGAGAATCGCCTATGGTTACCTACTCGTCCTTAACACTCTGTAAGTCACAATTATGCCCTAATACACATAATGACCCAGGGCTTTTATATCCGAGTCCACAAATCTTTATAATGCAGCTTCTTTAATTCCTAGCACCCTCACTACCATGATGTAAGCCAGACTCTAGTCCTATCTCTCTCAAGTTATTAGTAGCAATCTTTGCCTGACTCTTCTCTGTAACTTACCTTCTCTCCAAGAAACCACTGCTTGAGTGGACACAAGCAATAGACCATCTCACTGCCCCATTCTATCTAATGTTAAAAGCCACATCCATATACTTATGTTTAGCTTTCAGCAGTGTGACCAGCCCCTATTCTGGGGGGATACGCACCTTCCTTCCATGTGAATGACATGTGCTGCCGTCTGCCCTTTGCCTACACACAGGTGGACTTCACAATAAAAATGCCTTTATTCTTCTCAGGCTTGTAGCACCTGCTGGTCTCTCAACTCCAGCCATGTGTCATCCCCTCCCAAAGCTTTCCTCCAGCTGCTGACTGACATAAATGACTGCAGGCTTGTAGAAAACCCAGGTGGCTGGAGGCAGTAGAGGCTTTCCTGACCATTTTGCGTTCGCTAATGTATTTGTCTTAATTTCCATTTGATATTTTTTCCTCAATAACTAAATTTGTATGTTATCAATGTAATCTATATGATAATACAGTTAGCATAACAGATCAAAAATTAATATCTTGAGGCAAGAGAACTGGTTAGCAGATGAAGTGCTTGTCATGCAAATGTGGGAACTAGAGTTCTCATAACCAGTACCTGCATAAAATGACAGGCCTGTCATCTGCAAACACAGTGCTCAGGAGGTGGGGACACAGGTGGAGACAAAGGTAGAGACAAGGGGTCCCTGGAACAAGCTGGCCAGTAGGCCAACCAAATCAGAGACCTTCTGATTCAGGCATGGCCAAGAATGATCAAAAGGGGCTGGAGAGAAGACTCAGAGGTTAAGAGCACTGGCTGCTCTTCAGAGGCCCTGAGTTCAATTTTCAGCAACCATGTGGTGGTTCACAACCATCTAGAATGAGATCTGGTGCCCTCTTCTGGTGTGCAGGCACACAAGCAAGCAAAGTATTGTTTACATAATAAATAAATAAATCTTTAAAAACAAAAAAGAAGAATGAATGATTAATCTCTGGCCTACACACAAGCAGCCACATACACACATATACCATACACATAAGCATGCCAAACATACACATACCACATAAACCACACACACACATGCCATATTCACACATAGCACATACACCACACACACATCATACTCACACATACCAATACACCACACAAACCACCACACACACATATACCATACACACATACACAGACCATAATACACATACCACATACACACACCACCACACATGTATACCATACACACATATAATACATACACATACACCACACACACACACACCGCCACACATGTATTCCATACACACACATATAATACATACACATACACCACACACACACACCACCACACATGTATGCTATATACACACATGTAATACATACACATACACCACATATACACACACACCACCACACACACATATACCATACATACACACAGACCATAATACACATACCACNACACACATATAATACATACACATACACCACACACACACACCACCACACATGTATGCTATATACACACATGTAATACATACACATACACCACATATACACACACACCACCACACACACATATACCATACATACACACAGACCATAATACACATACCACATACACACACACCACCACATATGTATACTATACACACACATATAATACATACACATACACCACACACACACACCACCACACATGTATATCATACACATACATGTAATACATACACATACACCACACATACACACACACTACCACACATGTATTCCATACACACACATATAATACATACACATACACCACACATACACACATACCACCACACATGTACGCCATACACACACATACAATACATACACATACCACATACACCAGACACACACACACAAACACCACACATACTTATGCACATACCACACATACACACTCAAGAAATAACAAATAAAAATCTTGGCATTGTTCCTCCCTTGTTTTCTTTTGCTGTTGTTCTTTGGCTTTTCTCTTTAAACTTTTTACTTGAACAAGGAGGGGCATCATTGCATAGAAACAAAACAATACCCTTTAAAATGAGAAAGCAGGTCTACCCGAAGGATCCTGTCCTTCACAGGAGCACCCTTTGTTTGGGGAACATGCTGATCTCTTTCTTGTCTCCAGTGGCTCCCTTTCCTTCAAGAGGCAGAGTGACCACATGGGGCCATTAGAGTCAGCCAAGGTCACAAAGAAAGAATATATCAGTGTCATCTCAGAGGATCTCCAGTAGAGCTGAATGAAATTGCCACTTTATGCATTGAGCTCATGCAAAGCCTTTTTAAAAATAAGAGTCCCCCACTATGAATTCCAGCAGCAGCTAGTGTAGCACTTCCCCTTCCTGAAGACTCTTATGTTCAGGCACCAGCACAGAACATGCAGAAAACCAAAGATCCTGATTCTACAACCCAAACTTCACAGAATCCGATGCTTTTCCTGTCTCCCAGGAAGATGCAAAGCCTGTTACACTCAGTTCTCAGAAGGATACATCCCATCGAGCACGTCATATTGTGTTTTATGTCACTCCAGCTCTTCCCGGTATGTCTTCGAGTTTCTGGTGAGCCAGACCTTCATATTACCCTTGTCAACAGTTCACTGGCTCGCACGGTATTCATATCAGTGAGCACTGATAAAACTTTTGTGTATCTGGGCAAAATCTGGAGTAAGTCCAACAAATACGGTAGAGAGCCATAGATGGTGTGGGAGTCCTTTGCATTCCATGGCTTGTCATTTAGGGAAGTTCTCCATCACCAATCATTTAGCGTAAAGAACAGAAGATGAGGAAAGCTTAGCTCAAAAGGAAACAGCTACACTGAACTTTCCTTCCTTCCTTCCCTTCTTCTTCCTTCCTTGCTTTGCACATGCTGTTGGAGGGCTGGGATTACAGGTACACACCACCACACCCAATTTTGTATGGGTTCTACAGAACTGAACAACAAGGGCTTTGCCTGCTAATCCAACTCCTCAGCCTCTGAATGGCAACAAACAACAACAAAAATGAAAACATCTAAACACAGAGGCCTTTGTGAACAACAGTCCATCCATCCAGTGTCAGAGCTAGAAGGAGGAGCCTGGCTCTCGACTCTCCTCAGAGTCAGATTCAGAGGCTGAGGAACCCCAATCCCTAGACACAAAGAGGTATGGGCTGTTGGTATGGAGAACTCTAAACCTAGCTTTGTTAATTTGAGGTGTCCATTAACAGAAAAAGAATCTAAAGAATGAATAAAGGGTATGAATAAATACCCTTAAGCTCATGGAGTTGTCTTCTTCCACAACATGCTCTTTGGGCTACTGTTGTCTCTGACTATAATTTCAAAAGAAGAGAAAATAACTATTTCATCAGCACAAAACCTTATTAAGTTGAATTTTTTGCTACCTTAGTATCAGTAGATAAGCTTTGCATATCAAAATATTGTCGAGGGATATTCATATTTTGGTCATACTTTCCTTTAAGAAAATATAGAAGAGAACTCAAATATTAGCAATCACCAACTTTTTTCACATCAGAAACATTTGTCTAGTAATAACTACTGAATTCACTGCCTAGAAGAGCATAAAATCCTTCATTAGGCAATAGAAATAGGCTCAAAATACTACACAGCCAAGTAATGACTCAGGCCTGCAGTCCCAGCATTTGAGGGACTGAGGTCAGGGAACTACTGTGAGTTTGCAGTTAGTCTTGGCTATATAGGACACTGTCTCTCCAACAAGCAAATAAACAGAAATTACAGAGAGAACTAAGCAGAGCTTGAACCTTGTCTACTGAGTGGAGTTTAAACTTAAACCTCATTCCCTGCCCCAGCCCTACAGGTCACATTTTGTCTTTCTGGCTTAATGGCCATTTTTGTTCTCAACAAAGCAACTATGCCTACATGCAGGAGACCTTCACAATCTGGGCTATTGGTGTTCTTTCGTAAAAGAAATGGGTAAGGAGGGTCCTCAGACCCTCATCTGAGATTCCAACCACTCCTTCCCTGGTTTCTGTGATTATACCCCAGCTATACATCGTTTCATAGCCTTGAGAGGTGGTGGAGGATACAGTGCCATGGAGGGTAAGCTATGAAAGAGATTCCATATATACAGCTATAGAAGTGTCTTCACCCATTCTAGGGTGGGACTCTTTGGTAGCATAGCTGCTTTAAGGTCATTCATGCTCCTGTATGTAAGTAATCAAGGTAAACTAATTGATTCACCAAGCTAGATTGGATGGGATGGTCTAGCTTTGGCCTGCCATTGGTGCCTTTTCTGGGTGTGTAGGTATCTGTCTGTGTCTCCTGAAGGCAATTCCACATACTATCAAGCAGCAGTGATTTGGGGGAAAGTATACTAAGAGACTAAAGACCCCGGGCCCCATTTTTTTAAATGATCTTATATTATTATATTATTTTGAGACTCATTGTATGAGTGTTCCTTAGTTAGTCAGAAAATATCAGTAAGCATCAAGTGAAGAACATGTGTTAGGCACAGCATCAGACACACCAAGACAAGTAGAGGGCTATACCTTGGTCACCCTGTGGCATCAGTTCACAAACAGAGTTGATAACAGACAGGCTCCTTCAAGAAGTTGGTAGACACAGAAACTGTCCATCCTTAAGGTGGACCATGACACATTTTATTAACTCTCTTAACCTCATTTATTTTCTTTCTTGAGATCATAATAACAATGTTTGACCAAAGATTCATCAGCACAAACAATTGCCTTGAAGTCACCCAAATGATGTCACTGTTTTGTTTCTCCAGGTCAATAGTGCCTCATTCAGCGTAAATAATGACTTGGTGCTGCAGATGGGAAGCATGACATTTGGTTTGCTTTATCAAGGACTTAAGTTATTCATTATAGATGAGCCTTCGAACATGGTCACTGCCAGGAAAGTAGTGCAGCATATATATTGAAGAAGTGTAAAATCATCAACATGACTTGAGCCCTCTGAGAGAGCTTTGCCCATCTCGGTTCGTACGCCTTCCTCCTTCAATGTGACTGTTTGGTTCTTCTTTGTGTCTTGCAGGGATTTATTAAACCTCTTAGATGTTGGTGACTTTCTAGGGGGGGCATCAGAGAGGGGGGAGTCAGGTGGATATTCACACTCTACGGAAGATGTTCCCCACTGAAGGTAGTGGAACACACAGTTGGTGCTTCTGTGACTGGGAAGATTGCTGCTTTTTGCATGGTCCTGTGGAGTCCTACTAGAGTCTTTGTGGGTGTTTAGGATTTCAGCAGGATTTTGAGAAAATGGTAACTATGATCTTAAAAAACCATTGATTGCAGCAGCAATTTTATGTTAACTCCACAATCCTTCTATAGCAGATTCTAGAATAAAGGAACACTTTTCAGAGTCTCTGCCTTGAGATGGAATCCAGAATCCACTCTTTAGGACCAGTACTGAAAGAATTTTTCCTCAGTGTTTCAGAAGGTGATCCTAGACCTACCTTGGAGAGTAGCATTGGGTAGGAGTGGATCCTCAGACCAATCCTGGAGAGCAGCATTGGGTAGAAGTGGATCCTTGGAGCAGCCTTGGAGAGCAGCATTGAATGGGAGCAGATCGTCAGACCAATTTTGGAGAGCAACGCTGGATGGGAGTGAATCCTTAGACCAATCTTGGAGAGCAGCATTGGGCCAGAGGGGGTGACGAGAAGTCCCATGAGCTGTGGTACTTATAACCAGAATCACCACCATGGAATCGTCCTCTACACAGGGACTGGGCTACAGGGGTGTCTTAGTTTGGGTTTCTGTTGCTGGGGGGGTACTTCAAGACTAAATGCAGCTTGGAGAAGAAAGAGTTTCTTTGGCTTTAAATATCCTGGGTCACCAGCTACAGAGAGAAGCCAAGGCAGGAACCTGAACACAGGAGCTGATGCACAGGCATGGAGGAGCACTGGCTTGCTCTCTATTGCTTACTCAGCCTGCTCTCCTAGAGAATCCATGGGTATCACCACACACAGTGTATTGGACCCTCCAACAACAATCACTAAGAAAATGTCCTACATGGCCTGCTATGGTGGTGCACGCCTGTAATCCCGGCACTCAGGCAGCACAGAGAGGCAGATCTCTGTGAGTTCGAGGCCAGTCTGGTCTACAATTACAGGATAGTCAGGGCTGTTACATAGAAAAGAAAAAAAAAACTTGTCTTGAAAAACAAAGAAAGAAAAGAAAAGAAAG
>LOJH01070310.1:408-14650 GCA_001685095.1 Ellobius talpinus
TAACTTTAACATAGTAAAATTACATATAACAAAACAGGTATCAAGCAAGAACTAAATTTATAATATTTAGTCTAATTGTATCTGGAATGTTTCATATCTAATTTAACTTTTATCATAACTAAGGGAAGCCATAACTATAACTATCTGTCTTCAATTCTTCAAAGACCCCAGAAAGATTACACTATTATCTAAGAAACAGGAAGTGCATTGTAAGCAACTTCCAAAGTTTTAGAATTGACAGAGACATCTCACTGCCTGGACAGTTACCAAATGTTTTTCTGTAATGTTGGGGCATCCATCTTTAGCCTACAGGTCCATAGTATCTAGCAGACTTTTCTGTGAAGCAGGAAATCTGAAAGACTATTTTGCCTATGTTGGCAGTTTGTCAGTCACTTTCTTCATTGTCCTTCAGAATGTCTGGCAGACTCTGTCATGAAGCAGAAATACTGCAGGACTGTCTCACCTTTATGCAAGTTCAGCAGTCATTTTTCTGTGCTTCCTCTATGTCCAGTTCATATAGCACACCATCAAGCAGTCTAAGCAAGAGCTGTTTCTTGCCCAAATGGCTAGCAAACACCATAAGGAGTCTCTTTGATGCCCATCATCCTCTTGAAGTAGATTGGTGCTGCCAGGAGCAGATGTGTCTCACTGTCCAGAAAAGTCTAAGTTCTTAAAGCATTTTAAATGCCATATTCTGTAATCTTTGAAAAGTTTGAAGAATACCTATCCATCTGAAATTTATCTCTGTGCATCTAGAAAATCTAATATGACTACAGTTTGACTATTATAGATGACTATATATTAATTTGTATTTCTGAATTACACATTACATTTTTTAAATGAGCAGCACAAACACCATAACTTGAACAAGAGCAGAAATATATAATCACAGTGTATCAAAATCAACCTTAAATTTATATCAATAGACCAAGAACCATACCAATGTAAAGTATTCATCTCTGTATCATATCCCCTTTTAAATGAAAACAAACATTTATAAACAATCATTTTGGGAATATAGGCATTTTTTTCTTCAACTGCTTTCTGATGTCTGTTGGGCAAAGTATTTCTAGAGTTTATGGAGACCTTTAGGGTGGTCTTGTTCCATCAAAACACATTTATCTGAAAGGAATCCACAGGTTCTTATCTTCTGTGGCAACAAAAGCAGAACTTCTTTTCCAAAACAACATATTCTTAGACCCAAATTTTGAAATCAAAATACCTTTATGTTGGTTTAACTTAGCAGCACCCAGAATCAAATGTTTCTCTGCAGTGAAAAAAATTGGAAGAAAACACAGTAATATACATAATACAGACTCTGTGTATATTCCATCTTTACATGGTTTATTTTTCTTTACTCCTTTAATCTATGACTGTACTCTTTTATATTACTTTTACTGTCTCTTTAAAGACTTTATTTTTTAAACTAATTACTTCTTTTTATAACTGTCTGCATTCTTTTTCTTCTCTTTCCCAAGCCTATGTACATCTTTTAAACACACTGTGTCTCATTTCAAGTTCTTTTATGTCTGAATGTGTCCTATTGTAAAGCTGAAATCCTTTACAAGGAGCATTTTAAAATGGTAAGCAGTGTGGTTGTGGCATCCCTGGATGCTAGCTCCACCTCTCTTGGCCTTTCAATATGGCATAGGTAACATTCGCTGCCTCTGTGAGCCATGCTCTATTGCCCCAGCTCCAGGGGTGGAGCAGGTCTTTGTTGTCACTAAGAAACTGGTAGCAAGCTGCTCACAAAACCCATTTAAGTGACAGCACAAACCAGGAAGCTGCCATTTCTTAAAGAAGCCCTGCAGGTTTTGCTGCTAATGCTGAGTCAGGAAGTCTTTCCTTAAAAAATATGCACCTCTGCTTGCTGCCAGCTGCCGGCAACCAGAGCCTATCTGAGAGAAAAAAAAAGAAGAAAAAAGAAGCTGCGCTTGGCTTCCATTTTTGTGGGTCTAAAAGTCCTCTTTTTTTTTTTAAAGGTTTTCCTTTTTTAGGTCTTATGTGGATCCATGCCCCAGGTGGTGGGCACCGTTTTGTAAACAGAGACTGCTTTTTGATTTCTGGGTCATCCTGACCCAAATAATCACACAAAAACTATATTAATTATAACACTGGCCAATGACTGAAGCATATTTCTAGATAGCTCTTATATTTTAAATGAACCCATTTCTGTTAATCTGTGTATGGCCCAAAGGCTATGGCTTACCTGCTAAAGTTCTGAGTGTCTTTCTCCTTCAGCAGCTACATGGAGTTTCCTTGACTTTGCCTACTCTGTCTTTACATCTCTGTTCAGATTTCCTGCCTGGCTTTACTCTGCCAAGCCATTGGCCAAAACAGCTTTATTAATCAACCAATAAAAGCATCACATATACAAAAGGACACCCCACCAAAGAGGCAAAGCATTTGAGGAAATCAGCTTGAAAGGAGAAGAGGTTTGTTTTGCCCAGAGGTTTCTGTCCTTGGTCACTTGGCTCCATGGCTTCAGTGGTGTGGTGAAGCTGAGAGTCATGGCTGGAAGCCTGTGGTAGATAGGCTTGGCCTGTTTGCCAAGCTGTGAAGCAAAGAGAGAAAGAGAACGGACTGGGGTTCTAATATGCCCCCATGGCAATGTCTGCAATGGCCTAACTTCCTTCTCACCTCCTCCTAATATCTGCACAGGCTACTGATCGTCACACCTCTAATTCATGACCCTTGGGGTGTGGGGTGCTTCAGATCCAAATCACAGCAAGGTCCAAGGGCCTGACTAGCCTCAGTGTGGCTTCATGAAAACAGGGTACACAAAAGACCTCATGTGAGTGAAATATCTTAAAACCAGGTGCCCGATAGACAATCCCTCCTGAGAGCATGTGCCCAACTGTCCTAAGTACCTCGCCAGGTCCTCCTATTACCCCACACACCTCCACAGCTCTAAATACAGGCCCTTAGGTGAAAGATCACATCAGAAACACAGCCCTGGGCAGGTGAGTTCCCAGACCTGGACCTGAATCCACAAGACCCACATGTCTCCCTGGTGACAAGAAGCCTATTGGGACAACCCAACTTGTTGACAAGCTTCTGTGAGTGGTGCAGAGTGGTGTCCTCCAAATCTAACAGCTGTTTTAGCATCTTCAACAGCCGTGACTGTGACTGCAAAACAGGACCTGTTGACATCCCCCCCCACACAAAATGAAGTGTTGTGGAATATTAGTTGAAGATGTGTTACATTGTTTATGCTGTGGATTATTTGTTTGATGATGCAAAGATGTGTTGCATTTGTTTAACTCTGTGAAGCTGTGTAACTTTGCCTGCCTAAATCATCTGATTGGTCTAAGAAAGAGCTGAGTGACCAGTAGCTAGGCAGGAGAAAGAATAGGCAGAGCTGGCAGGCAAAGAGAATAAAAAGAGGAAAGAGAAGAAGAGGGAGGAAGATGACAGGAGCCAGGCACCCAGCAACACAGCCACCCACTGAGTAAGAAGGAAAGAAAGGTATATTGATTTAAAAAAGGTAAAAGCCCAGAGGCAAAAGGTAGACAGGATAATTTAAGTTAGTAAAACTAGCTAGAAATAAGCAAAGCTAAGGCTAGGCATTTATAAGTAAGAATAAATCTCTGTGTATTTATTTGGGAGTTGGCTGGTGGGCCCTCTAAGAGTAACGAGAAAAAGGGTCATCAGAAACTGTTCTAAGATCTCAGGCCCTCCCTCCTGCACCCCATCCCCATTTGTTCAGAATTCCACCCTAATCAGATGTGACCTTGTGGTATCACAAGGTAAAATATTCAGGCTGGGGACATCATTCCTGCTGGTGAGAACTTTTGTGAGATCGCTTTGGAGTGAGTCACCCTGTATGTAGATGATCCTTCGTCCATGCTCTGTAAGCAGCAAACTCATTGGCTCCCCAGGTTGTACTTGGCACGATCACACCTCCTTCCTCACTGGTGCGATGATAAGAGGTGTTTCTTGTCTCCCCAGGAAAAAGTTCAAACAAAAGTGGTGTTTTTTCCCAGGTCTTCCAAAAGAATGTGTGACATTTGAGGACTTCTACTGTTCCCCAGACCTACACCAGGAGTGCCCCCCATTGGGTAGTTTTCCTTAAAGTCACACAGTCCATACACTAAAAATTGTCAAAAGGTAAAATGAGTGTTGGCCTTGAGAGAAATCTTGGGTTTTCAAAGGCAAAATGTGTTTTGAAAACAAAGGAGAGAGAAGCATTGATTGCCTTTGGGACTTCCTACTCTAGTGTATTCTGTTCTATTTTTACTGATGAATCCTGCCTCGATCGTGATGTGATGACTGCCACTGCACAGGTATGCACGCTGAGAAATAAACATGACATCCTTTTATGGCCATGGGTACTTGCACCAGAGCCGCTAGTTGCTGAGGAAACAAAACTCCCCAGATGTTTTTGCTAGCTTCAGAGGGACTCTCCTTGTTTCTGGGGAGGAGAATTGAATTTACTTTGGCTTCAGATGGGAACATCCATCAGACAAGCTATTATGGGTTGAAATACAACTCCTCAAAGCAGACTGAATCTTAACCTCCAGTACCTGTGGATGTCTCCTTATTTGGGAATGAAACCGTTCCTTACTAGCTGAGTTCAAACAGGGTTAGTAGAGTAAGCCTAAGAGACAGGAGTAGGAAAGACCATGTGGGAAGACCCCAGAAAAGCCAGGCAGTTGCAGTTAGAGATCTGTGGTCACCAGAAGGCTGAAGAAGCTCAGAATAACCCTTGCTCTGCAGATCTGGAGGGTGTGTGGCTGCTGACATTCAGATTCCTGACTAGCAGCCTCCTCACAAGGCATTGCTTCTGTGCAAACCCCTGGGTTAGGTCTCTCGGTTACAGCACCCTCTTTATAATTGGGCTGCTGGCTGGACAGTGCCATCCATTCTGAGCGTAGCCTTCCCACCTCAACTCATCCTCTCTTTAAATATCCTCAGACCCATGCCTCGAGGTGTGCCTCCTAGATAACTCCAAACCCCACCAGGCTGACAAGTAGCCCCACACTTAATGAATTATATGCTTTTTGCGGCTGCAAATAAACACCACGGTTAAAAACAACTTATAGAGGACAGAGTTTGTTTTGGCTGTGGTTCCAGAGGGAGATTCCTTGGTGGGAGGCCCAGCAGCAGATGGCCAGAACCAGAAACTGAGAGACCAATTGCAAATGCACAGCACAGAGATCGAACTGGAAACAGAATGAGGCTAGTAACTCCCAAAGCCCACTCCCAGTGACGTAAGCCCTTCAGAGAGGCCCCACCTTCTGAAGGTTCCATAACCCCCTAAAACAGCCAACCAGGAGCCACGAATTCAAATACGTGAGTGTGGAGGGCATCGCTCATTCAAACTGCCATAATTAGTGTATCTGGGCTTGTCACTACTTCACTCCAGTCCCTGCCTCTGCAATCACCCGGCTTCTCCTCCTGGATCTTCCCACTTTCTTCTTATCAGGATGCCAGGCCCATAGGATTAACAGCCAGCCGTCCTTCCTCTAGTACAGCCCCATCTTCACTAGCCTGAGTCTGCCAAGTTCTTCCTTCCAAACAAGGTCACATTCACAGGTGCAACCATTACCAGTAAGGCAGAAAATGAAGAAGAGCCAGTGTTGCCAATGAAACTGCCATGGATGGTGGGACTTAATATTCAGGCCTCCTGGAAAGCATACAAGATACTCAAGACCTTTCCCCCTGAAAGAGGAGAGGGCTCTCACTCATCAGCACCACTCCTTTCCGATGGTTTAAACCACCCACAGTTGTAAGTCTTCTTCATGCATGGCTTGTGTGAAGTCTACAGAAGAAAGTAAGGCCCCGCAGCCAAGGTTTGGAGCAAGCAGCTGTCATCATTGAGTGGCCCACCGTGAAACACAGAGGCTACCCCTTACCCCTCCTGGATCATCACGACTGTACATTAATTCTGCTCTGTTACCATGACTACAAGGCCATGGCCGGACACAACCTACAAACAAGGGCAGTGGGGTGAACATGTGTGTGGCAGTTCCTACTCTCATCACCAGGACAACAACTCAAGGGACTTAATCGGACTCGTGATTTTGAAGGTGTCAGTCCACTGTGGAGGGGAGAACCTTGCACAGCAGCCCGTTCAAGGTGTCATGGCAGGAAGCTGAGAAAGGGGACAGTAAGATATTACATGGTCATTTCCTCTAAATTGAAACATTCCCTTCACTAAGGAGGTGGGATGCTCATGAGAGTGGGCAGTAGTAAATAGATTAAACAAACCTCTTGTGACTAGGAAAGCCAACTTAGTGCATTTCACGGGAGCCCCTCCCCAAGGTTAGAGAAGCAGCTCAGTTCCTGGAAGGAGAATCTCAGATCTGTGGAGCAGCCTGCGAGCCCTGAAGAAAGCTCCAGGAATGCAAATCTCCTGAGTCATCACCTATGGGTTTTCAGTGAGGCGGTTGCTTTGGAGTTATTGCTGCCCCTGTAAGTAATCTCTTACCCACATTCTTGTAGGGAGTCTCAGTAAACTCCTTGGTGCGCCTGTGTCTTAGGGTCCACGCTTGCTCCCCAGACACTCTATACATTTGTCTAAACTGGGCCCTAACTACCCTGGCCAGGATCCTGAGAGCTATATTCCTTTCCCCTCACCTTCCCGCGGTCCCTATCCTGTCTCTCTGCTCCCAGGATTGGCCGGCCTGCAGGCAATCTCCTTGCTTCTCTTGCTGTCTGTATTTCATGCTTCCGTCTGATTGCTCTTCCTGTTTCCCAGCTTGTTCCTTTCTTGGACGCTCACGCCAATTTTTGCCAGTGCTTCCCAGCCAGGTTGGGATTCATGCCAGGTACTCCGCTGTTTGTCTCCTCCCCCTACAGCCTGGGAGATCCGCAGCTTAAGCCGCAGTGGGCAGCCACATGACTCCTGCCCCTCTGCCACTGTTTGTTTCTTCCTGCAGTGCCTTCTCTGCGCTCAGGGCAGTGAGCTGTCCCAACCTGAAAGGAGCTGCCTTAACGCCATAAAATGTCTTTCATTCTTAAGGTTTCTTTCTTACTTGAGGATTTTTAAGTTGGTTATCTGACACGGTTTCCCAGGAAGAGTTTTGTTCGTCCTTTTTATTAAAGTTTTGTTTCTGTTAAAATTCTTGTCTTTTCCTTAGGTATGGATAAAAATGTGCAAATAAGGTGACCACAGTATGCTTGCTTTAAAATCTATAAAACTTATAGTTCCAGATTACGACTGCTCTAAAAACATCACATGGTCCGTCAATAACTTACAACCCGTGGCAGGGGGTTGGGGAGCAGGCACCTTTTTGGCTAAGCTCAGTTACAGAGATCATATAATTCCTACCCTGTAACTGATTGAGTAAACTATATGTCCAAGATTAACTTATATGTCTAATTTAGATATTCCTGACAGGTAATGGTACCCTGGTTCTCAAGTGCCTTTACAGATCTGAGAGTATGACATTTAAAAAAAAGATCTTATGATAGACGCGCAACTCCTGCAGCATCCTAAATCTCCAAGATGTGTGGCTGCAGAACTTCCTCCTGGAGTCTTGCGTTTGGATATAGCAAAGCCACCCACACAGCAAAAAGCTGCCTTTCACCTCATCAGCTGCCTGGACCCTTCCTAAAATGGACAATACTACACCAGGGAATCAATCATCTCATTCTGCCAAGACAGTAGACTGATCCCAACCCCCACAGGAAAATCTGTCAGGCCTTATAAGCTCATCAGCTACAGGCAAGCACTACTTCTAAGACTGGTATTTGCTAAAGACCACGGAGAGACTTGGGACTGCCTGGGTAGCCGGAAAAAGGTGTCTCACTACTGCTCATTTATTTATCCCTCTCAGATCTGTCTAACAGCATTTGATGATTTATGGTATTGGTAGCTCATTACTACATTAGTTAAATTTCCTGCTAAAAGTACAGACAAGCGTGCCTCTTTCACAGGCTTTTTTTCAAATATAACTTCAGAGGCTCGGAGTTTTAAATCTCCTCTCATTGTCTTCTAAAATCCTCATGCCTTTTAACCTAAAGCCATTGCCTTTTGCTATGACACAAAGATGTAAATCCATTCCAGCTGTCTTACAGACAGACACCTGCAGGTTCCTGGGAGAAGTTCCGCTGCTCTATTAAGAAATCTGGTCTGGTGAAAACTGTCAGTCTCCAGAGCCTATTTTGACCCCTCCCATTTTTGAGCAGAGTTTAGAGGTCCCTCCTGCTGCCTGGGCCAAGACCAATTTACAGAGGGTTCTCCAGATAATGCCAGCACCTGCACCAGCTCTGGGAACTTCACCATTGGTACTGCCTCTCCAGGCTCAAATGGGCACCTACCCAGCAACTGAACACTGGTTTTAAAGGGTGCATCTGCTCTCATGCCTCAGTCATTCACCGTTGCCTCTCTGGTATACCCGGAGCACTTCCCCATCCCACTCTTTCCGGCAGTTGTCAACCTTTCCATGGCTAGCCTTGTTCATAGGGCTGATAATAACAGTCTTTTTTCACCTAGAAACCTGCCTTCTCGGCTCTCTCAAGGAACATACGCCTGAGGTCTCCAGGATGGCAGTCGACTGGATGCCTCTCCAGCCCCTTTCCCGCTGAGCGTGAGCCCACCAACTCCCAACTCCCTTCTCTGACACGTTGCCTCATGCCTGCAGGAAGTAGCCAGACTTGAACCAGTGCCCCTATACCCAAAGAGTCTGGGATGTTTCGGTGAAGGTTTCACTCCAGCCCCTGACATCCATATATTCAAAGAGTCTGGAGTGTTTGGGTAGGGGATTCAGCTCAAGCCTCTGCCCCTGAGAAAGATTGCCATCAAAGGCTCCACCCCTAAAAGTCCTTCTCACACCTTTTTCTGTTCTCTCTGCCTCCAAAGGGTAGGCACAGCATCTTTCAGTTTCCCCCAAATGAACTCTTCTTCCACCCATGGAGTGGTTCCACTGTGTTCTTGCTTACAGTGATATCTGTGAAGTCATGAATGGGGTGGCTGTGACTATGGCTCTCCTCCACACTTACACAGATGTGTGACTGAGACTGAGATTGTATGTCTGTGTTCCAGAGGGTGACTTGTAGTCCACTTGGGAAAACAGTGACCTTCTGTCTAATCAGGTCGTAGGGACAGAGTCCTGGTCTACCCGCTGAGGAGGAGACCTGTTCACTTCCAGATGTGTGGACAGGCATAAACACCTAGATTCGTCCTTCCACTTGAAGCTGCCAGCATCGTCTTTATCTTTAGCCACATCAGGGAAGAAAGTGGTCCTGCTGCTCTCATATGTTGAAACCCTACGGTGAAGCACCTGTGATGTTAGAAAAACAAGCCATTTTGATCCCACACAGAACAAGAGAAACTATTTTGGCTCCCTTAAAGTAGGGCTAGTGGCATCTGAAGTCTTTAACATTGAACAGTGTTTAGGATCTGTCACCAGTTCTTATAGTACCTGTGTTTTATTAATTCCTCCAAGCAGGTTTAAACATGCTGGTGTTGCCAGAGCTCCTTCCGCTCCTTCAGCCAATAGCCGCTAAGATACCAGCNAATACCCCTTTGAATCCCAACTGGTGTGGGATTATTTATGACTTACGCCTTCATACTGGCATGCTTACAGGGGCAAGGGATTAACAGCTCAGGGTTTCACATGCAGAAGTAGAACCCAGTGCCCTGGATCCCAAGGCAGTGACTCCTCAGCTCTGTTTAAAATCATGGCGTATCACGAGAACGAAAGTTGTGTGGAACAGAGAAAAGAGTAATGTCTGAAGATGTCTAAAACCTTGTCTCATTTGCTCACAGCCTGACACGGTAGAACCCATGTTTCATGTGCAAATGTTACCTGTGACTCAGGATTAGTCTCAGTCATGTACAATTCAGACATAAGGAAATCTTCACTGTTCTTGCAGAGGACTTGAGTTCAGTTCCCAACACCCACATCAGTGGCTCACACCCACCTGTTATTCCAGTTCCCGGAGATTTGGCCCCCTCTTCTGGCTTCCATGAGCTCCTTCACCCAGTGTGCACACCTATACAGATTTGCACACACATAAACACTAATTAATGATAAGAATTTTTTGGCTGCACCCCATATCTATTATGGTATTGCTCATAATAGCTAAGGTAGAGAATCAGGCACAAGTGGAGCAGTAGATGGGAAGTCTCCCACAGTCAGGGAAAGAAATCTCTTGAGGTAAGCAGTCCTCTGTCATTTGGTAAGCATGTTCACAGTCGCTTGCTTGTCGGCCTGCAGACATGAGCTTCAGGTTCTTCCTCACCCTGCTTCAAATCCCACGTATCTCAAGGTCTTCTGAGCCTCCTGGTGTTCCTGTGTGTGTTGCTGCTTCTTCCACAGTCCCCAGGAACATGCCAAGGACCACCTCTATTCTGGATGGATTTCTCCTCCTACCCTAGCTGGCCACTAGTTGGTGACAGACCTCATCAAACAGAGCTCTAAGACACCAGCCTGCCTGTCCAAAGACCGATACCTAAGACAGCTGGTGCGTGTAAGGCAGGAGGCTACAAGTACTTCTTGGGGTTAAAAGACAACTGGTGACAGAAAAGGAAAGACCTGGGGAGGCAGCAGGGGACCTGCAGCCTCAGGGAGGGTGGGCTTGCCTTTAGAGGACATTTAAGGAGTTCTGAAGCCTAGTTATGGTACTTCATTTGTGGGGAGAGTAGTGCTTGGAAAGAAGTCTTAAGAAAATATGTTTAGGGTGTTGTATGATGAGGCAGCAACAGGCCAACTTGGGGAGCCCATGAGTTTATTGGACTTATATAGCACATGCTAGGGATTACTTACAGGACACAGGGAACACCAAAGCAGCCATGCAATGGAGACAAATCACCCCAACATGATGTTCCCCACAGAAATGTAGTCTTATTGGGGTTACTATGCAATCAGGGCTGTGCCTTGAGGTTTCACAAAGCTCATGGCAGGCCCAGGCTCTCTGCCTAAGGATCAGGTTGTAGCTCTCAGCTACTTCTTCAGCACCTGCCTGCACACTGCCATGTTCCCCACCATGATGAAAATGGGCTAAGCCTCTGAAACTGTAGGCCGGCCCCCAGTTAAATGCTTCCTTTCATGAGTTGGTCATGGTCTCTCTTCATAGAAACAGAACTGACTGATACAGGGTTAGAGGTCCACTCAGGCTGTGGATGCTGAAAGGCTGTAGAGCTGTGGGGCTGTGCAGACTATGGGGTTGTGGGGCTGTAGGTCTGTGGGGCTATGGAGCCATGCAGCCTGTAGGGCTGTGGGGATGTGGGGCTGCTGAGCCATGCACTCTATGGGGATTTGGGTCTATGAAGCTACAGGTCATTCAGAGGCTTCAGGAGCCCCCAAAACTAGATTCCTTGTGAATCCTTCATGTTCTCTCACACACCCCTTCCTCAGACTCCTGCTCCTCTCTTTTCTTTGCTTTGTGCCCTTTTCCTTCTCCTCTCTTCTTCCCACCTCCCTGCTGGCAAGATTATTCCAGATCCCAGGATTTCTTTTCCACCTGTGACCAACACCTTAGATCTCAGTTTTTAAATTCCTGGAGTCTGGACTCCATCTGTTCCACCTTAGTTGGGTGTCCCTCAGACTGGCTGCTGTTGTAGCCACAAGGATAAGATACTGCTTCAGGAGTGGATTTCACATTCTCTTATATGGGAAGGAGGGTGTCAGAAAAAAGGTTTGATGCCACAAAGTCCCTAAGATGAACATTCTAGAAGTGGATGGCTCCTGCTCAAACCCAACACTTATACCCAGAGCCCAGCCTACTGTCTGCCCACCTCTGTCAGAGAAGCTGTCCCCACTTGGACTGCAGGGTGCCTCCATAACACTGTCTTGGCACATGAGCACAGGAGTGCCTCCCCAAGAATCCAAAGTCACCATCCTCAAGTCGCTGAGCACTGTGTGCCACTGTAGCTTTCTCTCCCACTACACAGTGCCCCCGGCTCCTGAGACTACAAGGCAGGTAAGACCCTACACGCTGCATCATTCTGAGACCAGGCAGATGACTCTACACACTGCATCATTCTGAGACCAGGCAGGTGAGACCCTACACACTGCATCATTCTGAGACCAGGCAGGTGAGGCACACTCCATCATTTTAAGCAAGAGATGGTTTCAAACCTCAGAACTGTCTTTAAAAATTCTCTAGTCTTTTGTATATTACTGTACCTCTCTAATCTAAGATTCTACACTTGGGATAAAGAAAAACAAACCCTGTAGGAATATCTCAATTTCAAATAAGCAAACTTTTTAGTACAAATGCATTCCATACATCGTGTGGGACCTAAAACTATTTGCTGCTTATTTGTTCATTTGAGACGCCGTTAGGTGGTCCTTGATGACCTGTAATTTGCTGCTGTACAGTTTACCTGCTAATACCACAATCCACACATGGCAATTAGTGATGTAAACTTGAGAGTCAAGCCATTTCCAACATCTGAAATGAAGTGTGTGTTCATTGATTCAGTGTAATGGCCACTTTTTCCTCCAGAGTGCATGTGTTCCCGACAGGATTCATCCACGCTTGGCGCTCTAGGGAATTATTAATTGTTGCCCATTTTACATTCAAAACTCTTCAAGTTATCTTGATAAATTATGAGGCTCCTACAGACAAGCATAAACAGGCGTAGGTTTGAATGTAGTACTTGACTTTTGCCACCAGATGGCACTGCAGGGTGAGAAACTACATTAAAATTACACTTAATGATAGATACATATACACTTAGTATATATATCCGTGTGTGTGTGTGTGTGTGTGTGTGTGTGTGTGTGTGCTCGTGAAGGCCAGAGGACAACTTTTTATGGCATTCTTGGTGATTGTGTCATTCTTTGAGACAGGCTCTCTCACTGACCCACTGATCCAGAGCCCCACTGATTAAGTTAGGCTTGAGAACCAGTGAACCCTAGGAATCCAATTTCTGCCTTCCCAGAGGTAGGAATACGAGCATGTTTTATTTTTGAATATGAAGAAGTGTGTTCCTGCTTTCTTTCATGGACTAGTCTAAGATTAGCTGGGACCCTGTGTACTCTGCTGTAGCAAGTGCCTGTTTTGGTGATTGTGTGTGGTGTACCCTCAGCCTCTGGTTAAATGCGCCATCCATAGCAGCCCAGTCCCCAGGACTGGTACCAGCAGGTACTGTAGGGAAGGCCCACGGTCACTATGATACGTTCTTAAAAGGAAACGTGGAACCCTGGTCGCCACCCCCTTCTCTTTGTGTCACAGTACATGCAACATGCAACCTTTGCCAGATGACCAAGCAAATGAGTTCACCCAACTTTACATTTGAATCCCATAAATCCTGAGGCTCTTCTCAGCTCCACAGGAAGGCCATATCCTGGGTTTCACTGTAGTGACATAAGCTGGTTAGTATACTGACATTCCTAGCATGTGTCATGGATAAATGCATGCTTAATAGAAAATGAGTGAATGAGAGATTGCCAGGGATAAATGTTATATGTTTGTCTGTGAAAATAACATTTCGGGGAACCAATAACAGATAGTGATGTGAAGTCCTTTGTGAGGAAAGATGACTGAGCCATAATAATTGCCTGACATCTGGATCTGTCCCCATTTGAGAAAACCTGCCACCTCCACTCCCATCACTGTAGAACAACTAATAAAAGATCCAGAGACAGATATTGGGGTTCAAGCCGAGAGATCAGAGAAGCAAAGCAGCCAAGTCACCAGAGAGGTCT
Organism: Ellobius talpinus; assembly: GCA_001685095.1. NCBI lineage: Eukaryota > Metazoa > Chordata > Mammalia > Rodentia > Cricetidae > Ellobius > Ellobius talpinus. The sequence continues at coordinate 14,016 of LOJH01070310.1, forward strand.
TACCTCTAGAATTCTTCAGACTGAAAAGAGAGAGAGAGAGTTCCTTTTTCATCCCACCTTATATTCCTCTCTAGTGCTGGTGTTAAAGGCATGCACCACCACTGCCCGGCATCTGTGCCTTACTAGTGTGACTGCTGGGGTTAAAGATGTGTGCCACCACTGCCTGGCTTGTATGTGACTAGTGTGACTAGCTTTGCACTCTGATCTTCATGCAAGCTTTATTTGTTAGATCATAAACAAAATATCACTATATGTCATTCCCAGTGATGTTTTTTCTCACACCATCTTAGGTCAGTACATTGAGACTACACACATTAGAAGTGAAGAAAACAAACCCAGACCTGAAGAGGAAGCAGTTTCAAGGGGTATACATTGGACTGAAGAATAGAATATTACTCAGGTCCACAGAGTTGATGTGGGATGTCCTGTATATGTGTTGCTTTTATTGGTTGATGAATAAAGCTGTTTGGCCAATGACTTTAACGCATTTCTAGCCAGCTCTTACATCTTAAGTTATTTTATTTATTAACATGAGGCTCATGGTTTGTTACCTCTTGTTTCTTGGCCATCTCCTAGACTCGGCTTACTCTCTCTCTCTCTCTCTCTCTCTCTCTCTCTCTCTCTCTCTCTCTCTC
>LOJH01070323.1:0-11045 GCA_001685095.1 Ellobius talpinus
CTGGCCAATCAGCATTTATTTAAAACATGATTGACAGATTACAGACAATTATCCCACACCAGTTGTTCATCCTCTGTCCATACTATTCAATATAGTACTTGAAATTTTCATTGGGCAATAAGAAAATTGAAGGAGATCAAGGGAATACAAATTAGAAAAGAAGTCAAAATATTATTTGCAGATGATATGATAGTATACATAAGTAATCCAAAATTTCCACTAGTGAGCTCCTACAGCTGATAAATATTTTGAGCAAAGTGACTGGATACAAAATTAACTAAAAAAATTAATAGCCCTCCTACATACAAATAATAAATGAGCAGATAAAGAAATCAAGGGAAATTACACCTTTTACAATAGACTCAAATAATATAAAATATCCTGAAGCCACTCTAACCAAGCAAGTGAAAGGCTTATAAAGAAATAGGGAATAAAGAAACAGAGGAAGATACCAGAAGATGGGAAGATCTCCCATGCTCATATATTAACATCATTAAAATGGTCATCCTACCAAAAGCAATCTACAGATTCAATGTAATCCCCATCAAAATTTCAGAATTTTACAAAACTTGAAAAGATAATTCTCAAATTCATATAGAAAACCAAAAACTCCAGGATAGCTAAAGCAATCCTAAACAATAAAGAATATTTGAGGCAGGGCAATAGTGCAAACATAAGCAAGTTCATGCAAGCTCACAATGAATAAGGAAAATTGGCCAAATCAATTTGTCAATGGACCAAAAGCACAATAACTAAAGATGTGCACTCTTAGCCAATCACAGCAGGTCATCAGCGACCACCAGTTTCAAAAGGACAACCAAAAATGTTCCTGCAGCAGCTTAATTTCTATAACCCCATAAAAAATCCTCTGACCCTTTTACAATAAAGAGCTTTTACATTGGAATCTTTTGAAGTCTTAGTCTTTGCCTCCATGTCTTCTCATCCCATGCCCCCCAAAAAACAGGGATTGTACAACAGTAAGCAGCAACAAACCCACAACAACTACAAACAGCTGTGTGACCCACATTCCTTATTTCAAATTATACCACAATGCTATATTTTTTAAAAAGCACATGATATTGTCATAAAAACAGAAATGTTGATCAAGGGAATTGAATTGATTACCCAGATATCAGTATACACATATATGAATACCTGACTTTTTTAAAAAAANAAGCTACAGAGAAAACCTGTCTCAAAAAAACAAAACAGAAAAAAAAGGAGAAAGGAATATGCACTGGAAAAAAGACAGCATCTTCAACAAATTGTGCTGGCTAAATTGGATGTCTGTATGTAGAAGAATGCAAATCAATCCATATTTATCATCCTACATAAAACTCATGTTTAAGAGAATAAAAGACATCAACATAAAACCAGATACACTGAACCTGATAGAAGAAAAAGTGGGCAATATCTTTGAAATCTTTGGCACAAGAATCAAATTTCTGAAAAAAAAACACTGATAGCACAGGTACAAAGATCTTTAGCAAATGATTTGGGCCTCATGAAATTGTAAAGACAAAGACACTGTCAATCAGACAATGTGACAGCCTACCAAATAGAAAAAATATTTTTATCAATTCCACATCTGATAGAAGATTAATATCCTAAATTTATACAGAACTCAAAAGTTTAGAAATCCAAAACCAAATGATTAAATGGTGGGGTATAAGTCTAAGTAGAGAACTCTCAAAGAAGAATCTCAAATGACCGAGAAACACTTAAAGGAATGTTCAACATCCTTAGCCATCAGGAAAATGCAAATCAAAATTTCTTCGAGATTACATCTTACACCTGTCAGAATGGCTAAGATCAAAATCACAAAGAGCAACTTATACTGGCAAGAATCTGGATCAAGGGGAACACTCCTCTATTGCTGGTCAAAGTGCAGACTTTTACAGCCACTATAGAAATCGATATGTTGGCTTCTCAGAAAGTTGGAAATTGATCTACCTCAAGACCCAGCTGTATCATTCTTGGGCAAGTTCACAAAGGATGCTCAATCATACCACAGGGACAGTTGCTCAACCAAATTCATTGCAGCACTATTCATAATAGCTAAAAACTGGAGACAGACAAGATGTCCCTCAACAAAAGAAAGGATAAAGAGAAAGTAATACAATTATACAATGGACTATTACTGAGCTGTTTAAAAAAATATGTCATTAAATTTGCAGGCAAATGGATGGAACTAGGGAAAAATCATCCTGAGTAAGATAACCCAGACTCAGAAAGATAAATATGGCATGTATTCACTTATAAGGTGATGTTAACTGTTAAGTAAATGGTAACCAAGGTACAGTCCTTATACCCAGAGAGGTTAGAAAAAGATGAGGTGTCTCAAAAAGAGAGAGAGATTCCCCTAGGAAGGGGAAAGAAGATATTTTATGAGCAGACTGGTGGGGGTTTCAGGTGGTGGGGAGAGCGTGTAGGAGGCATTTGCTGGTGATGGTGTGGAAACCTATTGCAGTGGAAACTTCCTGGAATCTATGAAGGTGATCCCAATGAGAACTACTAGGATTGGAGAAAACAGTGTCTCCTGTTGCCAGGTGAGGCTCCCAGTGGTGGAATGTGTGTGCATTCAAATGAGTTTTGGCCAAGGCTGTCCAGTGGAAATTCCCAAAGAACCCACCTTGTTGCGAAGACAAAAGACTGCTCTCTGAAAACTGACAACAGGGCCCCATTGCTGAGGACAGCATACACATAACTCATTGAACATTGAGAAGGAAAGCTCGTGCCTATATGGAGTACTCAACTCTATGTCCTAGTCTCTTAGGTGCAGGATGTTACTCTCCATTCTACCTAAACAGAAACGTTCATACCAACCATCCCGAAAACCTTTGACCAGCGATCTTTCCAACTTGCAAAACATGCTAGGATTTTGATGGTACAGAACATATGGGGGTAGCCCACCAATGTCTGATTTTATCTAAGGCTTACTCTATGAGAATAAATTCTCACCCTATACTGCTTGGGTAACCCAGAATTGGAGACAAGATATATAATATCTAACGCAAATCCAAACATTACAGGTCTAAAAAAAATACAAAAATTAAATCAATAAAACGATTTCTAATGATATTCTGCTACACTCATAGATCAGTGCATTATCTGGTCCTCTTCATAATGGCTTCCACGGCAGCACTGAGAACAAATGTAAAGAGACACAGCCAGATATCATGCGGCAAGAGAATCTCAGTAGGAGAATTTTAAGTGTCCATTGTATCTTCCCTCTCAGAGCTCAGGAAATGTCACTGAAGAGGAGGTGGAAAAACTGTAATAGCCAAAGGGGACGGAGGACACTAGAACAAAGTCCTATGAATCAACTAAGCAAGGAGCACATGGGTTCACAGAGACTGAGGCCACAATCACCAGTCTTACACAGGTGTATACTTGGTCCTCTGTATATACATTTTAGTTATTAGCTTAATATTTTTATGGGACTGCTGACTATAAGAACAAGCGGGTCTCTATCTCTTGTGCCTAGTGTTGGGTTACTTTTCCTCCTGTTGGATCGGTGTGTCCACCTTCAGTATGATAGTTCCTATTTCATTTTACTAAGTGGTATCTTGTCATAAAAAGATATATAAACTTACCTTATTATTCCCTAAAAATTAGTTAATGAATAAAACAGGGATCTATAGAGAAAATTCCAGAGGTGGGACTGTTACCTACACATCTATTCTAGGAGTCAACATCATAAATTATCATGCGTTCCCTTTATTTGCCAACATTCTCTAGATTGAAGTCTAGAATTATTCCAAATTTAAACTATTTTTGGATCAAGTTAAAATTGAAGTTCTATGTATCTAATTTAATCTTGAAAGTTAGATGATGGAAGTACACATTTTAAGTAAAAACTTTTGAAGAGTCTATTTTGCTACTGCTAGTGATATAAATCAGTGTGTAAAGGTGCTTGCCATACAAGCCTGACAACATGAGTTCAAATCCCCAGAACCCATGTAAAAGCTAGACTCAATAGCACAAATGTCTAAAATCCTAACATACCCATTGTGAGTTTGGACAGGAGAATCTTCAGAAGATCTTAAGGCAGCTAGCCATGCTTAGTCAACTGTTCACAGACTGTTTTAAACAAGGTATAAAGGTGAATATTGACTTATGAAAACAAGCCATTGCATTCATGGGTATAGACAGCACACTCACAAAATATACAAATATATGAATCAATTATGTAATTGAATCCAGGAAAATTTAAAACCTGATCAATTATCAAAAATAAGACAAAGGTGTTTGTTTACCCAGTGTTACTTAATTTTTACTGCTATACATATTAGTGTTTTGTTCTGTAGATAGGAGTTGATTATAATGTATCAAAAACATAATAAGGTTATATGCTATAAGAAGAAGGAAAGAACCTACTATTACATAACCCTTTTTTGTTTTGTCTTGTTAGTAGAGACAGAGTTTTTCTATGTAGCTTTGGATCCTGTCCTGGAACTCGCTCTATAGAGCAGGCTGGCCTCAGACTCAAGGAGATCCACCTGCATCTGCCTCCCACATGCGGGAATTAAAGGCATGCACCACTACCTGGCACACTATAAAACTCTTTCATAGAATCCCCAGTACCTGAAATACTGCTGGAACTAATTAGACTTGAGAAGACAAAGGGGTGTCGACAAAATGAACTAAAATACAAAAAAATCACTGCTATAATACCCAAAATTTTAAAAAGACAGTTCTGAAAGCAGTAAAGTAAAATATATAAGAGCAAATATCGCACAATGTGTGAAAGCCTTCATGAAGATAAACAATTTATTTGAAGAAGATAAATTCAATGTATAGAAGGATTTCTTCATGAATGGAAATCTTCATATCATACAGGCAACTAAATAACTCCTCAAAATGAATGTTTGCCTTAGTTAATGCAGATAACTCAATAATAGCTGAGAAGCAGAGGTTGCAAATGTAGGCAATGCTTTCACCGTCGAGGTTAAAGAAATCTCTGATATAAACATAAACACTCAAAATAGAAAGTAGTAATAAATTCCGCACACTTAAAGTAGGATACAACACACTCTTAAATCTAGTCTTAAGACTGAATCTGAACTGACGTGAACTACATACAGGTGCTTCACACCTACTCCAAAATTAGTTAGCTGTGAGCTGTACTGAGGAAAGTGCAATCTAATTCTACAGAATGTGTGAGAAAAGCTTGTGCCATGAATGCAGCAACCTATTGTACATCTAAGAAAATCTCAGAAAGGTTAAGAATAAGGCAAACCTGAGTTTAAAATAGGCACAATTATAATTCTAAAAGCAAAATTTTATTCTAGGACCTCTGCATAAGTTTGTCACACTTATTATTAGAAATGAAGGCTGCTCATTCAATGTGCTTTAATTTGCATGTGAACACGACAATTTTGTCTCCAAGTTAGGCTAATTGTTAAAGCATATAGTACTATTTTTAGTGACATTATCTGTAGGCAAATCTCTAGGAACCTAATCTTAAACACAGCTAACTCAGATTCCTAGAAAATCTGTCATCCCTTCAATCGCAGACAAGAGTATGAAATTAAATCAGATGCCTGTGAAATCTTTCAACTGGATTGTATCTTCTTAGATCTTCCTCACTTCCATCTTTTTCTACACCTGCAGTTGTGGTAAATTCTAATAACATTTTCACACAAGGTGTATTAACAGTTCTGCTGTATTACAGTCTAGAATGTAGGTAGAGATACTATGCATGGTATTCTATTGTGGTTCCATGGAGAAGTATCTCTGGTCACAGAGGAGCCACAATGTTTTCTTTAATTGAAGGATCCTGTGACTCCTAAAACTAAACATTTCTATACTTTTAATTTGAAATTATAGAGCCAAATTTAATATATAAAAATAGGGCTATATACCTTTAAATTCATGAACTTTAGACTAGCATCACTTACCGTGTTATCTTCACACTTTGTCACGTATTCTATAGTGTTTCACCAATGCTTGCTTTTGTTTTGTCTTACTTTTGAAATATTGTGAGTTACCAGATATAAAACAAATGTGTTAAATATAGAGACAGTGAATTCAAAGACATCCACTTGCAACTATCTACTCAATAAATTCTACTGTGTTCTTCCCAAATATACTCAGTGGTCTTTCATTCAAAGTTTACTTTGCCTTAGGGAAGGAACAGTCACAAAATGGAAACCAGTAAACTCTGTTCATAACTCTCACTGGCAGAGCCCTATACAGTCATCTTTGCATTTCAGGAAAAAAATGAGTGGACTAAACAAATTTCAATGATTTATAGATCATTTAATTAGCAATATGATCACCATAATTCTACTAAGGTCTATATAAATATAACTTATTTTATTGCAGTCCACAAATTCTTCTTATAACCATGCAAACAGAAAGAGCCCGAGCTGTCCTAAGATTCCTCACCTAAAAATGATGATGATAATATTAATATTAATAATAGCAATAGCAATAATAAATAAATAATGCAAAAAAGGAAGAAGGGAAGCAGAGATTAGAAGGAAATGACCACACAGCTTACATGTGTGCCATTGGCTATTCTCAACACTGCAGGAGCCAGGAACTTGATGCAAGCCTCTCCTGATAAAAATGATAACAAAGTGAATATAGAATGGTGTAAACTCCTCCTAAATAAGCCACTGATGTCATCACTCACTCTAACACAGGATGATCAGAGAGGATACTATCAACAGACAGTACTGGATGGATCCAGAACAGCAATAACTAAAAGGCAGTCAGCTCCATTAGTAAACACATTGCTCTCCCTTGGGACTCATCCCTGTGATTCGGCATTCAGATGCATCACCTGCTCCCACAGCTATTGACAGAAACACATTCACATCCCTCCCAGACCCGATTATAGATGAAAATCAAAATCATGTTCACACCTGAAATTCCAGAACCATTGACCAAAGGTGTTCAATGAAATGAACGATTGCAAGCAAATGAAGAAGTAGATATTATTGGGGCACACAAGTATTTAGTTCTGCTTTCATTTTTCTCAAACTCCATTTGATAATGTATTATGACTTGTTAATTACTATACTTTTCTACCTCTACTTTTCATTTTGTTTTTAAAATTAATCTTATTTGATTTTTGTCATATTTAATTCCAATATATAAAAGAACCAGGTTGAAGGGATGTTTTAGTTGAATTGAGACATCAGTGAAAAATTATTTTATGTTTCTAACATGTCCTTCAAATATGATCCAGTAAAAAATTCAGGGCAAAACAATCAGAGCGGTTTTGTTTCTGTTTTTGACATTCCCATTATTATTGCTATTAATTTATGGTGTGGATATCAAACTCAGCTAGGCACTCTATCAGAATTCCATCCTGAGCCATCTTCTATCTTCATTGTCAAGGTTAACTTTATTTTTCTTTCATATTATGTTTGTTTGTGTGTGTGTTTGTGTCTGTGTGTGTGTTTGTTTGTGTGTGTGTGTGTGCGTGCGTGTGTGTGCCCTCAGAGGCCAGAAGATGGAATCATATATCCTGAAGGTAAAGTTATAATTGACTTGGGTCCTCTGGAAAAGAAAGATGTGTTCTTAAAGTCTGAACTATCTTCCTAGTCCTAAGAAATTGCTTGCAGATGGTTCCAATTAAACATGATCAAGATGTCAATGAGGAGGAAGTCTATAGATGGATGGGATCTCCAGATGAATGAATCTATTATCTCTACCTGTTGACATAGAATGAACGCCACTGACATTTCATTCATATAAGATATGTGTCAATATCCTGAACTGTTCACCCCTCATTCAATTGTTCTCTACCAGCAATCTATGCAAACAAACCATTTGTAGGACATTTCCTCTATGTATTGTTTCTTTAGCACAACAGTAAAGTTTCCTTTCTTAAGTGAAAGCTAAAGTGGCATTATAGTTAGACAACTTGGGGATATATGTGAGTAAAATGCTATAGATACAGTGTGAGGGGAAAAGATGAATGCTTGACTGTTCATGGGAGAAGAAAACAGGCTGAGGAGCCAGAGTGTAGCCAAAGCAACTGGACCTTTAAGGCCTTAGGTAAGAATGTGTCCTGTGTGTCAGCAGTTTGGAATCGAAAATGCATCGTTGGTGATTATCAAGAAAAATTATTAAGGAATAGCAAAAGTGAATCCGGGCAATGTGACTACAAATTAACATGAATGGTGCTTTAGCAAATAAACCTGAAAGTCCCTTGCAAAGTAATTCTGTGAACTGCTGAAGCAGAAGGGAAATTATTACCAAAATATCCTTGTTCATGAGAAATCTGTAGTATATTATTTTGCATATCTTCCAAAAATCATTTCATATTTTAGAGTAGATTGGCTTAAAACAACCATTGCTTATTTAACACCAGGTTAGGTAAATTAGTCAGAACATTGGCAATGTTATTCTCCTGAAATATGATCAAGAAAATAATTTTGAAGAAAGTAATATAGAAGTTATAAGAAAATGAAGTGGTTAATATGTATTGGTTGCCATGTGAGCTACATCAAGAAATCCATCTTTCACTGTACGCTCTACTATATGTGTTTTGGTGGGTACGGGGGAATAGAACAGGCTTAGAACTTCATTATTATAGGTGAACTTGAATTCAATACAAAGGCTGACAAAAATCTGTATTTTCTATTTTCATATTATGTGCCTTATAAATTAAAATACAGATTATACATAATACATAAGCCACTATGGAGATGGCTGACACGAGGTTTCCATTGGTGAAATAAATTCTGAAGGATCACACTGTAATATTCAGATGCTCTTCCTGGTATGAAATTTTATAACATTTTCCTGTGACATCAAAGGTCTAATTTCTGACTTACCTGATATATTAAAAATAATGTATTTCTTCCTTCCTTAATCCAACTTCCTGGAAAGAACAAATTGAAATACTGTAATATATTAACTTGTTATTAAAATACATGCAGATCTCTCCAATGTGGGAGCCAATTTGACAGCTTTATCCCCTTTATATCTATTAAAATGCCTGCTAGTTGACATAAGAGCTTCTATCAATACATTTCTTCCCATGTGAATCATTTTCTATGGAAAACTAATTTTATCATTGGTCTACACCAACAATGTTATAAAAGTGATATTATGCTTTCTTCTTTATCCCTTCTGTGAGATAGATACTTTTAATGAGTTGAAAAACCACATTCCTAATTAAAATCCATACTTCATCTTGGTACCCTTCACTCTAAGTCTGCTAAGACTATAATTATGTGGAGATTGAGTTTACAGTTTCTCTCACTCGGCAATGAAAGGCGCTGCCCTCAAAGTTTTGAATGTATAGATGTCTACTCACTATGACAGAAGATTTTCTCTCGAGAACATGTGAAAGTCATATGGACAGATTACAGTTCACCTTCAATGAGCCAGGATTAGACAGACTGTTACCTCATCACCCTTATCTCTAGGGCAAAAGGAATGATAAAGAGATAAAAGGGAAACTTTGCCAACATAATGAGATATTTGAAGTAGAGTTCAGAAGAAGAGCTCTAAATTTAATTATGCTAAATACTTTTTTCAATAAATTTGGATTGTAATGCATTACAAGGTAGGTTGAGTTCATCCAAATGTCAGATCCATTTAACAAGGCTGAACTTGTGTAATTTGCTTGACCAGTGGGAAGTAGAAAATTGTTGATGCTCAGGAAAATGATTTAATTTAGTATTAAAGCTCTTCGAAGATGTCTAAACTTTCAAAGTTCTATGCTTAGCATTCTAATTTTTATTTATTGTTTTTCAAACCAGAAACTAATATATAAAACTCTTGTGGAAAAATTTCATTTCTTTGATATGTATTGGGAAAAAACATAATTTATTGAATGAAAATGTCCTGTTAATGATGATTCTAAAGTTATTCACAGGAAATATTTGATGGTTTTCTCTAGTTTCATTAATTATAAACAGATAAATGACTAAATATCGCTGTCTCTTTATAGGTGTACAAATAATGAGAAATAAATATATACATATGTATATATAATATTTTGCTGACAAAGAGGCAAACAAAATTCATAGCACCAAGGAATGCTCCCAGACTCAGGTAACAAAGCATATCTTAGGTTTAGTACGTGTATTCTCCTGCTCTCTGATCATTTGTTCTAATCAAAATCCCCTACAGTAATGGCAAGGCTTTGTATTTATGATGGCCTATTGATGGTGGAAGATGATGTTGACCATGGTGTCATGTAAGGTCAATTGGTACTAAGCCAAGCAATCAATAGAGTTAAGAAAACACAAGTCTGTCAGAAGCCGAAACGACCCTCCCTTTTAGAACTGTAAGAACATTGCCACTATGTCCTTTGAAGCTGAGCCTTGAAATTAAGCAATACAGTCCTTCAAAGGTATTTTTCAACTTTCAAACACTTAAAATAAGCAAAATTACATTTGAAATTTTTTTCATAACAGTTATGAGAAAATTTGCTATGTGACATAGAAATTTTAGAAATTATTGAATATGGTGATAGAATTTGAAAGTTTCAGTGTTGGACAAATCCACTGAGACCCTGGAGAAAGTTCTAGCAACAAACACAAGTTATAGATAGCAATGAAACATCAGGATAGTAAGGCTTTAAATGTTATTACCCTGACCCTCTACTGAATTCTTCTGTCTTAAAATCCCAGGTACTTCACTTATAGGGGTATTTTTTTTAACTACATAGCTCTGTTCAGAGGTAGCTAAACAGGGGCCGTGAGTTTATTACAAACCTTTCTTATACTTTCCTCTGGGTATACTTCCCAATAGAGAAACATGGCCATAGGCAGAAATTACCCACCAATGGTCATTATAACCTGAGATGTAAGCTCAGCAACAGGAAGACTAGAAATGCCAGAAGCTGAGGGAGCAATAAAACTCATAGTCATCTGTGCCCCATCTGTTGTTACAAGCACTTCAAACTACTCCAAATTGAATAAAGGCAACTTTCCATCATAGTTGGAGAAAAATAGTGTTGGAGATTAAAGTGGCCCCCTTTTTTAATATATGCTAGTTCCTTGAGCAGCTGAGAAGGTGCCTCAACTGGCCCCATCCTACAGCCACACTGATGAATATCTTGCATATCA
>LOJH01070336.1:0-10745 GCA_001685095.1 Ellobius talpinus
TTCAAATACTAAAGGCACTGACAAATCCTGCAAGAAAACAAACCATTTTACTTGCAAGGAGGGCAGCCTCCTTAAATCTGTGTTTGACCACAGGACCTGCTTGTGATTGTAGCACCTAAGATCCATTATATATTAGGGCATCCGATGAGCCTATGTCCCCAAACAGACCCAAACTGGAAATGACAAAAATTGTGCTAAGTATAAAATGGATAATGAAATTCTAGGGTGTTCACACAACAGGAAATCATACAGGAGCGAGAATCCCAGCCCCATAGGACCTGTGTTCTGTCCCCAACACACACTTCAAGAACAGGTCACGCTGGTCTGTTATCACAGCATTGGATAGGCAGAGATGAGGGGATCCTTTGGTTTACTGGCCAGCTATCTTAGCCAAATAGGTGACTTCAGGCTCACTGAAAGACCTCGCAGGAGACTGATTGAGATACCCAAAGTTCATCTCTGATATTACCCATGTGCACACAAATGTCAAGAGAAAGCTAGACATCAACGGACCAGCATCACATTGCGGTTCCAGTTATATAAAACCCAACATTGCTGCTTTAGGTCATGAAATGTCACAGGGTATGCTGTGAGAAAGGGGAGCTACAAACCCATTTGCTTGTCTATCATTAGGTCATGGACAATTGTGGTTTTTGCACACACTACATGTTGGCCTTTCAGTTAAAGGTGCAGCAGGAGTAACAGGTACCTTGATATCACAATGGAGATGAGAAGACTCTGCAGTCCAGGGCATAGCAACAGTGCACTCCATGGCATAGCAACAGTGTAGCCCAGGGCATAGCAACACTGCAATAGCTCAAGGCATAGCAACACTGCAATAGCTCAAGGCATAGCAACACTGCAGACCAGGGCATAGCAACACTGCAATAGCTCAAGACATAGCAACACTGCAGACCAGGGTATAGCAACACTGCAGACCAGGGAATAGCAACACTGCAATAGCCCAAGGCATAGAAACACTGCAGCCCAGGACATGCAACACTGAAGACTAGTGTCTCTCCTCACTGCAGCTAGCAAAGCATAAGCAGGCAAGAAGACAAGAATAAGCAATCTTTGAATGGAAGTGCTGCATACAAGCTAGACTGTGACAAGGATGTGTGGTTTTAAATTCTTGCTACTCCAGAGGCTGAGGCAGGAGGATTGCTTAATCCCCATAGTTTTAGAATGTCCTGGATAATACAGAAAGACTATCTCAAAAAAAAACAAACCCCAAATCGCTAGCAGTATAGTCCATAATACTCTGTAAGCATGTGAATGAACTCACTGTGTGTGTTTGCCACACTGTTTGCTGTGTCCCAGCTTGACTTTTAATTCCAGTGCTAGAATTGCAGGTGGGAGCCACAATGCTTAACTTTATAGTTTTGACAGTTGCTTTAGGATGTGCCAGAACTTATACAGGACTTCATATGGAAATATCTGTCTTGTCACCTGCAGAAGCTATGACTGCATCGTGAGGTAAGCCACTCTGCCACGGTCACTCACCAAGGTCTCCTGTGATGTGGTTCCCTATCCCTGCCAGCACAGGCCTGCCCACTGCAGCTGAGGAGGGACAGAAGTTGACACTGGCTTTGGCTCAGAGAGTAGGCAGTGGAGCGGCAGCAAGCTTAAGGTGGGAAGGTGACGGAAGTCACTCTTAGGCCCTGGGGTGGCGGAAGCAAAGGACACCATGAGGCTTAACTAGTGGCTATACCATCCTGCATTCCCTTGGTGCAGGGACTTCTGGCTCTGCAGCAGCCACTCAGGGGCCTCTTGACCTCTGGTGTTCAGAGCAGGGAGCCAGCTGGGTCTTATGTGGCCAGTGGAGGAGGTTGTCCAAAGCTGGAGAACCCCAAAAAGGCAGCCAGTACCATCAGGGGGATGGAGTGCCAAGGACTGGTAAAGAGCTGGCCCTGGGAGCTGCCTGGCCCCGTGACCCACTTCTGGGGTCATTCCATGAAAGGTGGGCTTGGTAGCAGTGACCCCCCGTGTGGGCAGAACCCTAGCTCTCTAGGCTCCGGCCCTCTGGCCTCCCCTCATGTTTTCTGTCTGGCCAACCATGCCCGACTGAGTTGGGGAACACAGGCCCCTTCAAAAGCACCTCCCACCCCCAGTCTGGGGACCAGCAGAGCCCTGACAGGCTCTGGAGGGAAACGGGTCCCAGGCCCAGCTGTGTAAATGTTTTCAGTTTTCCTGCTGAGCCTCAGGCTTGAGTCTGTGCCAAGACAAGCCTGGCCGCAGTTTTCTTTGGCAAGGCTAAGGCTTGGGAATGTCGGGGAACTTTCCAAGAGGGATGGTGTGTCTCAGGCCCTGGGGTGTCTGGGTGTGCTATGGCACCCCTGATTGTTGTATCCCTGTTAGATTCCTGAGCCAAGGCTGCCTGATGGGAAGGGGCACTCTCCTAGTGATCCCTTCTTCCAAGGAGCAGTAGGGGGTGACTGGAGACTCCAGGCAGTTCCTCCAGTTGCCTTGGTGGGGTGGTGGTGGTGATGGCTATCAGTGTCTAGAGATGATGAGCTTGGAGAGGAGGGGTGGACCCTCACTGGAGCATGACCAGGAGACACACCCATCTAACCACAGTGGGGTCCCTGATTTGGCTTATCTCCTTTTGGCTGACTGTGACATGGAACTTTCTGCCTGGATCTCTTTCTGGGAAAGTCTGGAGGAGGGGCTCAAATGACAATGGTTACTTCCAGGGTCTGAACTGCCCAGGAGTGAGGCAACATGGGAGGGTGGGGACTGCAGCAGGCAGAGAACTGGAGTCCTTGCTGGTTCAGCAAGCAAAGTGTCTTGGCTCTAGTTGACCTTGGCTCTGGGTAGATGTGATTGACTCTGTTGTGGTTTTTGCATGTTTGCTTTTATTTTCAGTACTAGGGATTAGGGCCTGCTCTGTGCCCTCTTTTCCCTTTTACTCTCTTGAGACAGGGTCTCACTAAGGTGCCCGGGTCAGTAAGGGGTAAGAACTTCGTCTGTCTGTGCCCCCGCTCAGGCTGATGTCAAAAGCCTCCACTTAGGGTGGTTGTTTCATTCCTTCCCTTGTTTATCCATTCACGTGTTCAACAAGCCTTAGTTAAGTTCGACCATGCACTGGGCACCCTGCCTTATGCTCTATTGGGTTTAATGAGGGCACGGCTATGTTGCTATTATTTTCTATTACTGACATGCACCCTCTTTCATTGTCCCGTGTCACACATGGCCAGGATGGGGTGTGGGCTGTAAAATCTTAGGTGGTTTGCCTTTGGGGTAGAGCCCAGTGAGATGCTCTGGTCTCCTCCATGACAGGAGCAATGATTCTGAGGGGAACCTGTAACATGGACTGTAATGGGCCTGGTATGATAGTCCCGGTTCTTGAAGGTTCCCAGGCCAGTAGGTGGTGACATCCATGAAGCATTGGGAGGACAGGGTCAGAGTGAGGGTGGTACCCACCGAGTTCCCCAGCAACTGTGACTCTCCTCACAGCCTCCACTAGGGAGTGGGAATTTGGCTTTCTAAATTGAGGGAGGTGCAGTTGGGGCAGGGGTGGGGAGTACAGGTTCTCAATGGGATGCCTCTGGTCCCTTTCCTTGCTGTCGATTCTTACTGCAAGGAGTCCATGGCAGGTCTGGGTGGCGTCTATCCCCTTTGCACGCCAGGCACAAGCTCTCCCATCATGGCAAAGGAGAAACTGAGTTAGGGGAGATGAAGTCACGTGGCTGATGAACACTGCAGCACAGGCTTAACCTTGTTTGAACCGCTTTGGGGTGCGAGCCCATGTGTCCTTACCTGCCCTGTCACCCTCCCAGGTAGAAAAGTATCAGCGTGGGAGGGGCCTGTCCACAAGTCTGCAGCTATGAGGGAAACTAAGGCTCCCTGTCCTCAGGCCCTTTCCTCTTCAGGTCCCAGGCCACCCACCCTGAGAGCCCTCTCCACCCTGTGCTCCCTGCCCCACACCAAGTTCAACCGTCCTCTCCTCAACAGGACATCACAGAGATCTGAGGAGAAGGGTGCCCTCCAGGACAGTCCTGTGGCCTTGGCCAACCTGCAGCGTGGGCACCACCTGGGGGCCTGTAAGGAGACAGGCAGAGCTGGGGAGGGGGAAGGTTCTTCCCAGCATAATGAAGCGGGAGGAGACTGATAGAAATGCTAATTTCATTACCCATGTGCATAATTACAGTCTCCAAGCTGGCAGTTTGCTAGGCATTGACAAGAGGGAGGGGGAAATTTACCTAACTTTTGAGAGAGACGTGCGGTGTGATTAATTCACTCCAGGACACAACACAAGACACCCGCAGCCCCATCTTTCCAGGAAGGTGTGGCTTCCCTGTCCACTGAGGCTAGATTGGACAAGATCACACAGGGTACTAAAAGGAAGCTTGGGCAACCTGGTGGTGGAATGCCAGTCTAGAGGGCTGCCTGAGGGAGGCGGCAAGATGGTCTGGAAGGACAATGGGCCAGTTGGGTGAGAGGGATGGCTGTGGTGGGGGCTGATGGAGAAGGATGGAAAGGGCTTGGGGTGCCTATTCTGATCTAATGGGGAGTGAGGCAAGCTGGTGTGCTGGGTACTGTGTGCCCCTGCCCAGACCACACTGCTTAGGGCTGTGAAGGGGAGGGCTTCTGAGCTCCATTTGGTGCCTGACTAAGGCTGGACACCCAGTGGGGGAGCCAAGGATCCAGGCACAGACACCCCCCGCCCCCCCCCGCTCCCCTAAGATGGGGGCATTTGGAATCCAAGCTTCTGAGCAGGCAAGAGGGGCCTCCAGGGGCCCTGTGATGACAAAGCAGCTCTGGGCTTCCCACACCACACGGGAGAGGGGCTTTGCAGAGGGGTCTTCCCAATGAAGGGGTGGCTGGAAATTCTTAATGAGGCTGGTGGTGGCCACCCATCCCCCACAACAAGACACCAGCTGCACAAACAGATCTGGAGGGAGAAACCGGGGGATGCCATGTGGTAGGAGGGCAGCTGCTGGGCACAAACCCGTGTGTGTGTGTGTATGTGTGTGTGTGTGTGTGTGTGTGGTGTGTGGGTGTGTGTGTATACATGCATCTGTGTATATATATGTGTTTGTTTAGAATATGTGTATAAGTGTGTGTATATGTATAGTGTATATGTGTGTGTGCATGTGTCTGTGTGTATATATGTGCTTGTGTAGAATGTATGTATGTGTGTGTATGTATAGTGTGTGTGTGCATGCATACCCATTCATGCATGGAAACATGAATGTGGGAGCATGCCTAAATAGATAAACCATCCAGTGTTGATTGATATGTGTGTTGCCAGAATGATTGTGTTACAGTCCATACAAGCCTGGGTGGGCACATGTGTGTGTGCCAATAAGTGTCTGGAGGCTGATGTGCTCATGAGGGAATGCAGGTATATGGCACAGGCCTACATGTGGGCCTTGAAATATGGTGGGGCCAGACCACTGTGTGTGCAGCAGCCTGTGGACTATATAAGCCCTCATGAGGGAAAGTGAAGGGTTTCTCACTTAGGTGTGAGTTGGTGGCTGTCACTCAGAGGATTAGAAAATGTGCAGGGCTGGGTCCTGGGGATACACAGATCTGAGGTAGACCCTCCCAACTCTGTCACATTCTTTCTGTGACCTGAACCTATGGCTTTTCCTTCCTAAGACCGTTTCCTTTCTGTGATACCTGTAACATTGCATCTCTCATGTGTAGACTTTGGGTGCGGTGAGTTGTCAAAAGTAACAGGTGCAGGATACTGTGTCCAGTGCCTTGCATGGTGAACACATTCAATTTATAGACATATAAAAACCCAGTTAGCTTCGAGGCTAGAACACATCAAACTAGGGGCTATCTGAGTCTGCTGCTCATCCACCATCCATCCACCTGTCCATTTACCTACCCATCTGTCCATCTCTTCAGCAAATGTTTTTTTTTTTCCTGGCTGTTTGAGACAGGGTTTCTCTGCATAGCCCTGGCTGTCCTGGAGCTCTCTATGTAGACCAGGTTGGCCTCAAAACTCAGAGATCTGCCTGCCTCTGCCTCCAGAGTACTGGGATTAAAGGCATACACTACCATCACCTGGTTTCAACAAATATTATTTGGGAAAATGAGTACACCTCATGGTACAGCTAAGGTGGCCAGTAATGGAGAAAATCTGTTCCCACACCCTCTAGGCTCTGATATTCCAGAGGAAGAGCCTGAATCCTTGACAATTGCAGCCTGGCCAGGGGCTGCAAGTGCCTAAGGGACCAGAGGAGGCCTCCAGAGGAACCAGTGTGAGGGGGATGAATGAGAGGCAAGCAGCAGCGAAGAGGAGGGAAGTGTTGTAGTCAATGGGGCTATAGCATAAAGGCTCTGTGGCAGGCAGAAGCCTGACACTCAGAAATTCCTGGGGTCTGGAGGGCAGAGTAGGTCCAGGGGCCCAGCATGTGCCAGTCCTGTGGCCACACTTGACCTTTACTGTAACATTCCAGAAGCCATGGGAAGATGGAATGTTAATTTTTTGTAGGTTCATTTTGCAACCCTAAGCCTGATAAGGGCAATGTTGGCCTCGGGATCGGGGCAGGCACGTAGCTGACATTGACCAACCTGTCCTGGGGCCCTCAGAAGACTATGGTAGCCTAACCCTCCAGAGGCAGGAACCCGGTACCCCTCACCCCAGCCAGTGAGTTCATTTACATGATCCCAGTTTAATTCTTCCAGGGTATGTAAATGTATGCAAACCAGCATCCAGGAGAGGCAAAAATAGCAGGACGCATTAGCATGCCTCACAGGAACATTGTTTTATGCAAATGGTTGCTGGGCCTACTGAGTGGGTGGAAGGGGGCATCTTCCCATCTTCAAGAGGGCCAGCTTCCTGACCCGCCCTGGACCCTGGCCAGCCCTGCCAGGAGGGAGGGGAGGCCACAGCTATGGGAACAGGATGGGAAGATCCTGAAGGGCTGTGTCCCGGAGTCTGGTGAGGTCCCCAGGATGGTAGGACCCCAGTCCACTGCTACTCTGGCTAGCCTGGCCTCTACCCTACATCCATTCTTGCTCTCTGACCTCGCTAGGCCTCCTCTGTGAGCGTGTCCTCACATTCCTCCCTCTGGTTGCTTTCCCGTGCTGGCTCCTCTGAGATCAGACACTCTCCTCCCACCTCTGGAAACCTACGTGGTGTATCCTGGGCATAGGCTCTGCCTTTTCCAGGCCCCACCCTTGCCTCTCCACTCCTCAGCCCTCCTGCCTCTGTGCCTGAGCCTCACATCAGTGTCTGTCTGGCTCTGTGATTCCCTGTTACTTCCCACCTTCTCTTGTCTGTATCTCTCTCCCCACCTTGCTTTGTATCTAATTGTTCCTGTCTCTTTCTCTTCCTCTGTTTTTCTCTTCTCTCTGTTTCTATCTCTATTTTTGTCTCTTTGTCTGTGTCTTTCTCTGTCTCTCTGATGCCTCCTTCTGTCTCTAACTCTGTCTGTCTTTCTGTTCCACCTGCACACCCCTCTCCCCTGATTCCTCATCTCTTGTTCTTTGTGCCTAGCTCTGTTCTTTCTATATTTCCCTCTCTCTTCCTGAAGAACCCCCAGAAATTCTCCTCCTTGCTTATGATATCACCAGGTCCACTGGGGAGAGACTCAGGGGTACCCCTATACCCCACGTTCTGGCGGTACCCAGACCCTGGCTGCCAGCCACATCAGGAGGTCTGGGGGCCTGAGGAGCCCTTTGAAGCCAGAGCCCTTGCTGGCTGGGG
The DNA here is from genome assembly GCA_001685095.1 of Ellobius talpinus. Lineage (NCBI taxonomy): Eukaryota > Metazoa > Chordata > Mammalia > Rodentia > Cricetidae > Ellobius > Ellobius talpinus. The sequence continues at coordinate 7,667 of LOJH01070336.1, forward strand.
GTTGCCGGGGCTGGGTGACCTCCACCGAGGAAGGGCTGCCTCTCTGCCTCAGTTTCCATTGCTGGCATGTGGTACTGCTGTGGTTCAAGCCAGAACTTGCTATGACTCAGCAACATTGGTTGCAAGTAGATGTCGACCATCTTGCCTGTGTTGGTTGGCCTAGCTTCCCCAGCTGGAGAACAGTTGTTCTGCCATTGGGTCCCAGGGTGGCTCTGCTATCTGGTCCCAGAGTAGTTCTGCTGTCTTTTCTCCTCCCTTTCCGACTGACAGTGGGGGCTTGATGTCTCTGCGCCTCAGTTTCCCCATTTGTGATACAGTTGGAACAAATTCTGTTCTGAGGTTTTCTGGCCAAGCTGAACTGGACAGGGGTCCCCTTAGGTGACAGATGGTCAGTGTCGGCCCCACAGTGCCACCAAGTGGCCATGCAGGTCACCATGGGGCAACCTTGGGTCTGTTTCTGACCCGTGCTAGGCTCTGCAGGAGCCTCCAGGCCCATTATGCACATTTCATGAAGGTGACTGTAGGAGGGTCCATCCAGGGGCCCCTAGCCCTGCAGAGGCAAGTCTAGACTTCAGGGGCTAGACCTGCTTTTTAAATGCTGGGCAACATCAGGGTGACGTACTCCCCTCTCTGAGCGATGCTTTCTTCATCAAGCTAGACTGCTGTAGAGGATCCCTGAAGTGAGAAAAGGCTAATCCAGGGCTGCCTCCCCTTGGCAGTTTGCCATTTTATTCAACACCTACTGTATAGTATCCATGCAGGACAAACAATGACAGCTGTAGCAACAGCTTAGCTCACAGTGTAGTGAGGAAGTGCCACACAGTGTCAGTAGAGCACACACAAGCTCCAAAGGATGAGAAGGGGCTGCTAACCAGGGATAGCAGCCTGGAGGAGGCAGAGTTTAAGTAGAGGTCCAAGTTAACAGCACTAGTTGGCAGGGGGGGAAGACTTGTGCAAAGATCCTGAGAGAGGAAGATCACGGCTGATTGAAACTTGGAAGGAGACCAAGAGTAACCTTCAATCCCACGACCCTCTCTAAACCGGACTCCATTTTTCTCCTGGGTGTTCAGCCTCTGAGAAAATCACTAGGAAGGTTTAAAGAGAAACAAAACCTTTTCCTGGCTTTCTCTAGGACCATCTGTCTATGCAGTACTTGGAGACAGGACTTGCGTAGGTCTTTATTTCAACAGATGGACTTGGGTGTCCCTCTCAAGCCTGGGGTTCAGCCACCTGGGAGTTCCTGGGGGTGCACTATAGTACACTCTTTAAAGTGACCCCAATGGGACCCTTTTCCTGGCCCCGGCAAGCCTGGCCCACCTGGCTCCGGGATCTGAGGCACAGCCTGGTCAGACCTCACCCAATGGATCGGCAATGTCTGGTCTGGAAACAGGCAGAGGTTCTGAGAACCCATTGTACTGAATCTGCACCTACCCTAATGGCTTTATTTTTACTTCAGTCACCTCCTTAAGGACCCCCTTTTCAGATGCAGCCATACATGCATTAAATCCATAAGAGATAGAGTTCTTGCCTTGAAGGGAGGCGGAGCCTGCGAGAACTGCCCAGACCCCCAGTGGATCCCTATGGATCGCTCCAGCCTCAATGGCTTCAGAGTACCACAGATTAATTCTAAATGTCCAGGATAGTTTTTAATGATGACTTCTTGAGGTATTAATTTTGATTTTGACGATGTGGATTGGATAGGGTTCCCCAGTTTCTATGAGGTCCAGCTGAGAAGGTTCCAAAGACACTTGTTTGCTCATATATCCGTGAGCAGGTGTAGTTGGGGCAGTTGACTTTCCTGTGTGGTCTGAGTTTCCTCATGGCATGCTGCTTAGACTTCAAGGGTGTCTGTCCTGGGAGATATGACCTCATTGTAGAAGCTGCTACCTCCCTTCCACTACATCCCTTCATTCATAAAGGTCAAAGGCCACCTGGCTTCAGGACAAGGGGATTGATACCCGTAAGCTTCTGTGAGTACACATTTCTGGGAAAGGTGCTTTGCCATAAGGATGGACATAGCTGAGGGGACAGCCTCTGCCCATACTCTCCACACAGTCACATGCATTACCTTTGTTCATTCTAACCCCATGTCCATCAAGCATTCGCTCCATCCCGATTCTTGGCCACATCCACATGCATCTGTGTTGCCCCATGATGTAGGAGTGTCTTCTATCTGTTGCTTTCATTGGTTAATTAATAAAGAANTTTGGGGTATAAGCTAGCCCTGCGGGAGCCGGGTGGGATGAAAAGCAGGCCTGCTCCTATTCACTACAGCCCCGTTCTGTGTTTTTCTTATACACAGACTCACACAACTATGACATTTATGTGACTGCTCTTGTTTAGCATATTTTTTCCAGGGTTTACCCACATTGTAGCGTGGATCAGTGTTTTATTCATTTATGGCTGAACAATATTCCCTATGGATATACCACAATGTATTTATTCATCCATTTACTGGTAACACATGGTTGATTTCCACTTTTCACTTTGAGCATTTGTGAATAGGATTTTTTTTAGATTTTACTTACTTTATGTAAATGAGTGTTTTGTTCATATTTATGTCTGTATGGTGTACATCTCTGGTGCCTCTGGAGGTCAGAATAGGGTGTCAGATCCTCTGGAACTGGAATTATGGATAGTTATGAGCCACCTTATGGGTGCTGGAAATAGAACCCAGGTCCTCTGGAAGAACAAGTGGTTTTAACTGCTGAGCCATCTGTCCAACCCCACAAGGATGCTCTTTATTCTTTTACATGCTCATCAAGAATTGCTGGGTCATGGTAGCTCTGTGTTTAGTTTTGTAGAGATTTCCCAGTGCCTCAGTGTTGTGCCATGTAGAGCCTGATGCTGATTTAAGGGAACCACATTGGTGTCCTGAAAAGTTCTGGATGGCTGTTGTTTATCTATACTGGAAGACAAGCATTCATGGCCTGGAGTCATGTACTGCATGATCTGGATTGAAATACTGAAAGATTACAGGGAGAGACCAGTGCAGTAGTGAACAAGTCTGCAAGACCAGGAACCATCTGTCCATCTATTCACCGTCCACCCATCTGTCCATCCATCCATCCATCCATCC
>LOJH01070341.1:0-11155 GCA_001685095.1 Ellobius talpinus
GTTTCTTTATTAACCAATGGAAGTAACACATAGACAGATGACCCTCCTACATCACTGACCTATCAAAAGGCCAAGGCAGTATCTTTATTCAGCCAATGAAAGCAACATAAATACAGAAAGACCTCCTACACCATATGCCTGTATGAGGGTGCCAGATCTCCTAGAACTGGAATTTCTAAACTGCAGCCGAAAATGACCAGTCATGAGAGAAAATGATATGAAAATGAAAATCTTCTGTATTGAGGAGAACGATAAGTCAAAGGAACAGAAAGCAAAGCAAAAGCTAAGAGGATTCTAAAACTTTGCGTTCTCATTCTGCATTTACCTAAAAACATTTGGAAAGTTGTAAAAATTATGAGTTTTGCCCAATAGAAGAAAATCCATTAATGACTACAAATAAATAATACATAATGGGGACATAGGAAGAATTCTTAAAACATGCAAAAGGCACACAAGTTCAGTCTCAATAAAAGAAATGCAAACTGAGGAAGACTGAGTACTATCTGTGTCCCCTTCCACTTATCTGATCCATGAAATTCCACAATTTAATAAGCCACACATGACCAGAAACCAGGAAAACATGAGCATCCTCTTCCCATGTTTGAGGCAGGTTCAGAGACGGGTATTTTTACATGTCCTGTGGGAATCTATTTAGAAACAAATACAAACAATACCAAATTTTTCATTCCTATATCATTGGAAATATGGAGACAATCCATTTTCAGAATTTACTTTTGCCATGAGCCACAATGTATACATTTGTTTTGACAAATTTTCTACAATAGCAAAAAAATTATGAAAAGATATATGTTATTACAACACTGAAACACTGATTGCAGGAAGTGTGGTCTATCTATTAAAATGAATAATGTGTAAATGAGTAAATAAATTCTCTGTGTCTGTGTATGTATACATGTATGTGCTCACGCACTTCCAGACAGAGAACCAAGAAATATGGTTCAGAGATACTACAACATGGAGAATATGTGTACTAGGGTAACTTTTGTTTTAAAGGGGGAAAACAGTAAGATACATGCAAATTGGAAGACTTGCAATCTTATTTTCTTAACTTCTGGGTGAATTTGAGAAAGTTATAAGCAGTGTCTGGCAATCACTGAAGAAAATAAGTGTGCTATCTTTCACATAATAAGGTGTTAAGAAAATCAAATGAGGAAAATTAATTATAAAGCACTTTGCAAGTAATTTCATTCATAAATATCATAAAATAGTAGTTAGTAATATTTGAAAAGACTTTCCCTCTCTCTCTCTCTCTCTCTCTCTCTCTNAGAGTAGGAAATGGCCTGATAGGCTAGCCCTCATTAATACTTCTCATTCATTATAACTCACTCAGTGTATTTGTGCATTTACAAGAAAATATCTCATTAACAGAGGCCCAGGCTGCCCGAGGACTGAAAGAGAACAGCATTACAACTCAAATGTTAAGAGACACAGAACATTAGAGTTCCATCTGAAATCAAGTATCTCTCAAGAAAGCAAGAAGGAGATGGAATCCAATTTGTGTGAAATCTGATTTGCACAGGTTCTTAGGCAAGCAGCCACTGGATAAAGTGAATTCCACCTGCATCAACCCATCAGTCACCTTCAGCGCTGAGAAAAACACCAAAACAGCATCTAGTAATCCATTTTCCATCTCTCTGTGGAGCCTGGGGAAGAGGGCAGCAGCCAGCCTAGTATTGTAAAGAGAAAAATCGTGTGGACCAATTCAATTTCCTCCTCCGACAGAATGGCAGGTTGCAGAGATAGGAAGAAAGCAATAGATGTAATCTGCATGAGCCACGGCACAGCAAGTCTTTTGATTCTGTCCCATGTGAGATGCTCTCATCAAGGCATTCAGAATGTTTAGTCTAAAACAGGGTCTGAGGAGCTGGTGGCCCCTCCCACCTGCACTGTGTCACTTAGCCCTGACAGAACACTGGAGAGACCAGGAAACAAGAAGAAAACATTCCCTAGGAGAATGGGACATGGCAGAGATACAGAGCCAGAGGTGGGAAGAATATACTTAAACTTCTAACCTTCACAGACTACATTGGTTAGAACGCTAAAGGGGATCAGTATGGCTTATGAGATTGCTGTCAGTGCCTTGGCCTGTTACATGGTCAAATCCTGGTGGTGAGGGAAGTGTAACACTTCCCTGAGATATAGGAAGTTGTTGGCATCCTCAGTCACTGATTTTTTGTGTGTGTGTGTGTGTGTGTGTGTGGTGTTTTATGGGGGGACAGAGGAGAGAGGCAGTCAGACAGAGAAACAAAGAGACGGGGGCAGGCAGAGGTTGAATCTTACTCAGGAGCTTGGACAAGGAAACCATGGAATAAGGATGTTGGAGATGGTAAAATTAACTCTGGCTATGTGTTTCAAGAACAAACGGGTAGGAAGTCTCTGTTTTAGATGTTCGTGGTACCCAGTCCAGCAGCTGCAATGGGACAAGGAAAAAACAATGACATATCACTATTGATTCAGCGATGTAACTATATAGGCAGGAGGTGGATGGGATGGTTTTTCTTTTCCCAGATCTCCGAGCTCAGGATCTGTATTTGCTATTGGTGGGTCTCCAATTTTGTTTCAACTTTTTCTCTTCCTCTATTCTTCCCCATCTGGCAACCTTTTAGTGTGAAGATGACAATGACATTGCTCATCACAGAGGAATTGTGATCTTACTCTTAACACAGTAAGGTGAAGATTCTTAGTGTGAAGGTGTCCATTTATAACCATGTGTATTTATTTATATTGTCATCAGTGTGATGCAAATGCAAATCCTCCATTCCTAGTCCCTGCCCAGTCAGTACACCATTACGATAGCAGAATAACTTTGTTCCTACTTGGAGGCAAGCAATACTTACTTTGTTGACTGCTGAGAAAGAATGTGTTAATGACACTAATACACAGAGAATGAAGTGTGGAACCCTAAGTAATTCCGAGTCCCTAGGTGGTTTAGCTGGGGAATCAGTGTAGTTCCTGGGGTTGGGGGTCAGAGAGGTTTGGTGTAATGGGACGCCTCAGAACCCACCTCCAAGTTGCTAAGAAAATTATGCAAGAGCCAGTGCAGACAAAGGCCAACCTGACAGCAATGGGTCATGAATATTAGCTCTTAAAGTTCAAATTAAACCTTAGCTTCCTCTGCTCTTTATGTATCATCATTTTATGACAGAGGAAATGATTTTTCTTATGAAACACTGAGCATGAAGAATGAGCATGGCTGAATCATTCTTGATACTAATGAAGTCAGAATCAGTTAATGAAAAGCATTTATTTTAGCAAAATGATCTTCTATGGTAACATGATAAAATGGGCTTGGAGCACTTTGGGGGAAATAAGTGAATTTTCATTAAATATTTGTTGCCATTATTGTTATTATTAGAAAATGGTAGAACATCATTGAGGAGAGGATGTTAATAAATTTGTCGTATGTCATTGATTCAATTCATACAAGTTGAGTTTGAAAAATCCAAAAATAAAATGACTTCTGATTTTTCTCATAGATTATAAAAATGTACTTTTGAACTTCAGTGAGAGTGGAGTTGGGGATGGGGACTCAGACAGCTACTGTCAATAATATTAGAGATTGAAGCACATTAAAAAGATGCCAGAATCTAATGTTTATCCTTTCAGAGCAAATGTTCTGCTTTTAAAGCAGACTTTTGGTCAGAAGGATGATTAAAAAATATGGAAAAATGGGAGGATTTTTTTTGTATAATCAGAAAAAAAGTCAAAAGTTTGGTTTCACTCTTAGCTTGTTATTGCTCCAAGGGATTCCATTATCACTGCGGTTTCTGGTGAATCACATTTTTAAGTTAAATCAAATGTGCATAAAGTTTTAAGGGTTGTATTACTCTATCAAAATGCAGGACCAAAATCTCTATGCTTTAGAGAGGTGTCCTAGGAGTTGGGAAGAGCAGGGAGAAGCAAGCTGGAGGGAAAGAACCAATAGTGAGGGAGTAGTTTGAACAGAAGGTACCCAGGTCAGAGGGTTAATGTCATTTGGGGGTGAGTGCATGGAAGTGTTCTTGGCATTTCTTTATGGTAGAATTATAAGAAGTGGATTTTAGGGGTGAGACCAATTATCCAAGAAAACCAGGATAATATAGGCTAAGTGGGGTAAAGAATGACCATTGCTCTGCTAACAAGGTAGGCAGGATATTGTACCCTCTTTGAGTCACTCTTATTCCAGAGGCAGAATAGTACCAAGGGCATTGGTTGACTGAAGAGGTGGCCACAAGGATGGATAGAGTTTGGACTGGAGTGACCACTTTGGCTAAAATCAGCATGTCTATGAGGTGATGGATGGCACATACAATTTCTACCTGCTTCCCTTTATGGTCCCTATTTCTACATGGTTGCTTGGGGGCCATTCTCACTCACAAGAAAGATGTAGTGCCAGACATTTGTGCTCTCTCTTCATCTCTACCGTGAGCAAGACCCAAGGCAAAGCCTTTATACCATGCCACCTAGCACCTTGGAGGGACCACTGACTAAGCAGCCAACTTCCATATGACTACAGTGAGGACAGTCAGAGTAATGCTCAGACCCTTTGATACAGTTCTTCATGCTGTGGTGACCCCAAAACATAAGATTATTCCACTGCTGCTTCATAACTGTAGCTTTGCCACTGTTATGAATTGTAATATAAATATCTGATATGCAGGATATCTGATAGGTAACCTCTGAAGGGATGGTGACCTGATGTTGAGAACTGCTGATCTAAAGGGTCTGACAGCACATGGCCTGTTTTCCTTGTGGTTTTTGCTTTTGTGTTCATGAGTTCCTCTTGCTTCTTTAATGAGCAGATATAATTTCAGTTGTTAAAATGCTTACCATACAAGTGTGAGAACCTGACTTTCATACCTAGAAACCTGTGCAAAAACATTTCCAGGCGCAGTGGCATGCACTTGTAACCAGAGCGCTTGGAAGTCACAAATTTGTTCCTGAAACTTGCTCTCCCACCAGCCCACACTACTTAATGAGGTCACAGCCAATGAGAAACCATGTCTAAAAACCAAGTATATAGTGTGGGGAGAATGGCACCTGAAGCTTACCTCTGTTTATCGTATATACGATAAACATAGGTGCATCCTCCCATACAAACATGCACCCACACAAAAACATACATCACAGACATACACACACAAAAGCACATACACACACATGCACGTATTGTTCTGCATTATGGCTTGAGCTTGAAAAAGAGAGGGCTTTCAAAAGGATAGATGGGGCTAGAGAGATAGCTTCATAGTTAAGAACATGTTTGCTGTTCTTGCAGAGAACCCAGAATCATATCGTGGCTCAAAACTGTCCTTAATTCTAGTTCCAAGGACTCTGGTGACATATGGCTTTCAGGGCTCTGGTGCCCTCCTCTGGCTTTCTTAGGCTTCAGGTACACACACAGTACTCATACAAACACACAGGTAGAACTTTCAGACAATGAAAATACAAAATAATAAACATGTCATTTTTCAAAAACTACAGAAGTTTATTTTTATCTTGAATCAAGAAACCATGGCAACACTATTTCTTACAATATGAGTAGAAATTAAATGTATTTGTATGGTAATTTCACAGATCTATGACAATTTTTAAATCAATTAATTAAAGGTAAATTCACTTTATTCAAGGTCAAATGTAGATTTACAAAATAAATTTTATATATTGAAAGCTTGATGTGGAAAATAAAATTAAAAAAATAATAAATCCTGTAAAAATAGCTAGATTTGGGGTGCCTGTCAGTCTTTCTTCATGCCAGTTCTTTTCATTTGTTTTGGCCAGGCATCAATGGGACCAAACTGCAGCAGCTTGTAGCATATTATTGACTCTTTCTGCCAAATTTCCGGCTTTTGGCGCATCATCTAAGACCCAACTGCCTCACACTGTATTATTTTACACATTTTTATTTGCTGGTCTTAATATCATTTAAAGGGATTATTAACACCAAGCAGAACCCTTTGTAAAAGAAACTTTGCATTTTCCTCATTTCTATTTTTTAATATCTTCAAAAATATTTTGAATCGACTTTATTGGTACCTGAAGTCAGTTCCGTAAGGCAGAGAGAGGGTCAGTTACTCTCTGAGAGTCAGTGCTTTCCTGGCAAAGACTGAGCATTTTGATCTGGAGAGCTTTCTATGTACTATCTTGTGGAAAATGTGGGTGTGGGTGTGCACACGTGTGATGCACGCGTGCCAGCGACCAATGTTGGGAGTCTTTTCACAACTGCTTTGCATTTTTATGTTTTGAGACAGTCTTTTTCATTGAACCCAAAGCTCTTCTATTGCACTAGATTATCAGGACAATGGCTTTGAGAATCAGCGTGTCCCTGCCCTTCCCACCACTGGGGCTATAGGTATGTGCTATGCTCCTTTAAAGAAGGGTGCAGTGTGTCTGAACTTCGATTCTCATGCTTCTGTGACATGCATTCACCAACTGAACCCTCATCCAGTCATCAGAAAGTACAAAAAATTAGATTATTAATTGAATATTCCTCAAAGTACATTATGCCTTCCCCATTTCTTCTAATCAATGCTTACTTACAACGTTGGAGTCAGGTTGGTGGTCCCTCAGATCTAAACGCAGACAACACCCACAACAGATGATGTAAATACAACACTCCTGGGTCCCGGAGCCAGCATAAAGATGTCCTCTGACAGTAGCTAGTCCACCACCATCATTCCCAAGGCTGAGGATGGCCTTGTGCATCTTTTTGTAGTACTAAGACTTTACCACCTTAATGGTTTTTCATTGCACAATTCAATTAAAAGTCATAAAATTTAATGACCATAACCTTTTTCCCAGAAATTTGACTTCTAGAGAATTTACCTCAAGGAAATAATACAGATAATGAGGCAAAAGATATATGTGTCCAAGAAAACACAATAATGAAGGTGGCGATGGTAACAGATGATGGAACATCTCCAAAAGTTCCATCAGGTCACAGAACAATAACTGAGTTGATCATTCTATCTGATGGGATATTGAGCGGTTCTTTAAAGTGACTGCATGGAGCCCCGTGTATTAGAGGGAAAAGTTTCTATGAGATTTTAGAAAAGTGAAACAAGCATATGTGTCCTTTCTTAACTATAGAACTTGCTTAGGGTATAACATTTTTAAGGTTATAAGCAGATATATTAATGACAGGTTGATAGAGTTGTGAGTGATTTTAATTTTATTTTTAATATTTAGAAATTTTGATTATTTACAGTAGACTTTGATTTTTCCTGTTATCATGAAGGAAGGTGAAAAAAAGGTTGTTGATTTATTTTTGTTTAAATGCCAGGATAGAGAAGGTTGATCAGTGGTTAAGGGCTCATACTGCTCTTGCAAAGGACCCAAGTTCAGTTGCTAACATCCTTGTAGGATGGCTCACAACCACATGTATCAGATCCCGGGGATCTGATACCCTCTTCTGGCTTTCCTAGGCACTGTATTCTTGTGCTCTTAGCCTCATAGAAACCCAAACATAATTAAAGTAAAATAAATGATTTTTAATATTTTAAGAACTACACAGCTACATGATATATTTCCAAGGATATGATTACCTTCATTTAAGGAATTTGAAAACATGTATTTATTTTTAATTTAAGATTTTTTTAAGTATTTCATACATGGGTGCTGTATTTACATCATTTTCATTTCTCTATCTCCTCCTTAGCTCCCTCTCACATTACAGCCTCTTCTTTAGTTATTATTATATACATACGTATGTGTGTGCATAGATATATTTATGCACACATGTGGCCTACTTGGCCCATTTAGTGTTGCTCGTATGTGTATAGGGTGAACCACTTGATTCTTAAATTCCTTATGAGTAAGGCTATTGACTAAATTCCTATGTACACTGATATCTGTGTTCTTTGTTCTTCTTATTAGATGTCAGGCAGGGAGCACACATGTTGAATAGCAAGCACAAACCATCAATGTCAGTATGAGATTGCAGCTGCTTATAAATACAGACATTACCTAGCGACATTTGGAAGTGCTTTCCCCCCGATATGACTAATGTTATTGCTGTTAATTAACTGACTTGTTAGGAGGAATGGAATAATTGTGAAATATTTTCAGAGCAATCTTGTCTTTGACGAGCAATGAGTTCCCATAGTAATGCATATTTATAGAATTCCTAGAACATAAAACAGATAAGAGGGTAAAACACTGTCCTCAGAACTCTATTTTCATTTCCAATAAGACAGTTGCAACCCTCTGGAAATATTTATCATCCATTCATTGCTTCTCAGAATGTTGATTTAAGATATTAACACCAAGGTGGTCCCTGGAACAGATGACAAACAACCTCGGAGGCTTGAGAAAGCATTTCACAAGTTCTCTGGTGGGCTGAAAATAATAGCTAGGAGATTTTTGATATTCTGGCATGTTCGTTTCTTAAAAGACACACTAATGATACAGTTTAGGAGGGGAGAATGGCCTTGGGGTTTAAATGGCTTTCCTGGGTGCTATTAAGGAACAGATTTAATAATACTTCAACACCTATTCTATTGACAAAGGAAATTAACTTATCCAAAAGAAATGTCTAAGATAAAGGTGAACTGAAATGAGCCAAGCTTTCCCAACTTCTTTTGTCTGGTATCTCCTCTGCCTGCAGCAGGACAGGAAGCCTTCATCTAAAAATCAACATGAACCAATTAAAATTGTGCCTAGAGGGAACCTGAGGTAGGCCTTTGTCCCCATGAGAAAGTGCAGGCCAAATCACTGATGACATCATCATAGTTAGGCATGGAGACCAACACTTTATTTTTTAAAGTAAACAAACTATCTTTTTTTTCATTATACATACGAATTCAAGTTCCCACTCCCTCCCCTCCTCTCATACCCCACCCCCATCCAATCCTCAGAGAGGGTGAGGTACATTACTGTTTTTATCTAGTTTGAGAATTTCATATATACATATAATGACTTTTGATTAAATCTTCCTTCTTTTTCCTCCTCTCCCATGTATCCCCCATCCCCAACCGCCAGTTTTACCTCTTAACTTCATATGTTTTTTTCAAAAGTCCAGGTATGCCCACTTACTGCTGCTTGTATGGGTACATGATCATCTCCTGGGGCATTGATACCCTCTTAGTAACAGAAAGCTGATGCAGCCTCAATGGAAATCAGTATAGAGTTTCCTCAAACAGCTAGAAATAGATGTGCCATACAGCCCAGCCACACTACTCCTAAAAATTTTCCCAAATGGCTCCACATCCTATAACAGTGATACCTCCCGATAGGTGTTCATGATGCCTTATTCACAGTATCCAGGAAATGAACATAGCCCACTCCATCCACTTATGAATGGATCATGAAAATGTGCTACATATACACAATAGAATATATTCAAAAAACTCTATTTTATTATTCTTTGAGAACTATGTACACTGTGTTTTGATCATATTTACCTTCTTTCCCCACAATACTTCCCAGAGCAACCCTCACTTCTCTTTCCAACCAACTTTTTTTTCTTGTAAAAGCCAATATATGATGCCTAAATATTCTCTGATGAAAACTTCATTTACAATAACATTCAGGTTCTAAAGGTCTGTGCTATTTTTTATGACATTGTACTCATTTCAAACATCAACTATTGCACCCATTGCTCCCTTCTCTCTAAGACATCACTTACAAAATTATATGAAACAGAAATTATGTTGTATCTTTGGGTTAATTGGAGCCCACTGAGGATTGAGGCTTAGACACTGGAGACTGACTTGCTTTACTGCAATGCAAGAAACTCTCTTGATATACATATTGTACCTTGGGATTCTCCTGAGGCATGTCAGTGGATAGTATAAAAGTTAATTTGAAGTTTAGTATTTGTGATAAAATATATAATGTAAGTATATACCTTTTGTACGTTAAGTCACTCAAAACTTACTCATGTGTTGGCTTTGAAAATAGAGGATTAGAGAGGTCATTAGACTTCTAAGGTGGAACCCTCATCAGGTATAACTTAACTGTCCTTATATTTTTTACAATGTTTTTTAGCCAGTGTAAGAAATGTTTGTTTAATTGTGACATTTTCATACATGTGTATCACTATAATGCACTCATACATATTTCCCAACTCCAAAACCCTCTTCTATCTTTCTCATGCCCCCTTAATGATTTACTTCCCTTGTAAATTATATGCCTTCTATTACACACACACACACACACACACACACACACACAGAGATGTGTAAATACATACAACACAGAGAGATATACACACACTCACATAAACACACATACATAGCCTCATACATAAATACATACTCGGACTGAGGCAGGCACACTCACACATAAATCTAGATTACTCATGTGAAGTGAAGCATAAGACACATGAAGTAAATGCTCTTATAAGAACAGAGGGAGGACACCAACACCAGCATTCTCTTTCTGTGCATGAACAGCCTGGGAAGGCCATATATGTGCAAAGCAAGGGGCAGCTGGCTACTGATCAGGAAGGTGTCTCAGCAGAAGGTGACCATGCTGGCATGTAGATCCTGGACACCCAACTTTTAGAACTGAAATAAAATAAACATCCTTGCTTATGATTCCCAGTTTACTGTTTCTCTGTAGTGGCTGGAAAAGATTGGGCTACTTTCTAACACATTGAATAAGCATCGAGGGCAGAACTATCTGTGGTTCTGGGAAGATCTCTCACCTACTCCAGATGCCATTCCTCCTTGACAAATTGACTTCAAATGCAGTGGTATAAAAACTACAGACATTTTATTTTGCTAACTCCTCAGGCATAAGTAATTTGGAATAGCTTGCTGGGCACCGTTCTTTAGGTTTGTCCTGAGGCTGTGTGCAGAGGTCAGCTGGGGCTGTATTCACCTGAAGGCTGGCTGATCTGGGACCTGAGATGGCTCATTTCCACACTTGGCAGTTTCTCCATCTGGCAGCTGGGAGCTCAGCAAGGCTGTCAACCAAAGCACTTACGTGGCCCTGGCAGCCAGACAGTGGAAACAATGGACAGCTTCCCACAATGTCCCAAGGCAACCAGGCACTTTATTACCTTGTCTTGGGAGCCAAGCATTGTTCTTTCTGCTATTCTTATTAGTCAAAGCAATATGTGGACTCGAAAGAAGGATCAGATACCTGTCCATAGGCAGGCTTAAAGAAATAGGCCTCTGTTTTAAAACTACTACTATCTTCTTTTTCTTTTTTT
>LOJH01070490.1:0-10467 GCA_001685095.1 Ellobius talpinus
GGGTATAAGCTAGCCGTGCAGGAGCCAGGCGGGACGAAAAGCAGGCCCGCTCCCTTATCACAACACTAAAAAATGTAGGAGCAAAAATTCCTCTAAAAAGATATTTACAAACCAAATTCAAGAACTCATTAATCATATCACACATGGCCAGCCCTGGTGGTGCACATCTTTAATCCCAGTTGTCAGGAGGCAGAAGTAGGCTGATCTTTCTGAGTTTGAGGCCAGGCTGGTCTACAGAGTTAATTCCAAGCCAGTGAAGGGAGAGTAAGGAGACTCTGTTTCAAAACAAAAATTAAAACTTCATTATAGAAGCACGAAAGATCCCAACTATCAAAGCAATCTTTGGCTTAAAAAGTAATACTGGAGATAATATAATACTTGATCTCAGATTATACTACACAACCACACTAACAATTACTGTATACATACAAATGAACTAAGTAATATAGAAATAAACCACAGCCATTTAACTTTTGATAAGGTAGTCAGAAACATATCGAAAAGGAGACGTTTTAACTAATAGTGCCAGGGAGACAGGATATCAACATGTAAAACAATGTAGACCGGGGCTGGAGAGATGGCTCAGTGGTTAAGAGCATTGCCTGCTCTTCCAAAGNTGGTGCCCTCTTCTGGCCTGTGGGGATACATGCAGACAGAATACTGTATATATAATAAATAAATATTAAAAAAAACAGTGTAGACCCACATCTTCCTCTTTCACAAAACTAATTCCAATGGATCAAATACCTTAATTTAAGATCTGAAACTTTGACACACTAGAGGAAAATACCTCAGGATTTAGGCATAAAAAAACTTTCTGGAACAATACTCAACACAAGGCAGCTAGAACAATATTGTACAACAAAAGAACTTCTGGAGGTTATCACCATCCCTGATCTCAAGCTCTACTACAGTTACAGTAATAAAACCAGGGTAGTATTGAAATAAAAACAGACACATTGATCAATAGAATTGAACTGAAGACCCAAACATAAATCCACACACCTATGGACACTTGATTTTTGACAAAGAAGCCAAAACTATAAACTGGAGAAAAGAAAGCATCTTCAACAAATGGTGCCGGCATAACTAGATATCAGTATACAGAAGAATGCAAATATATCCATATCTATCACCATGCACAAAACTCAAGTCAAAAAGAAGATCAAAGAGGTCAACATAAATCCAGTTACATGGAACCTAATACAAGAGAAAGCAGAGAATAGTCTTGAACAGGAGACCACTTCCTAAACAGAACACCAGTAGTACAGACAGAGATGAACAATTAATAAATGGGACCTCCTAAAACTGAGAAGCTTCTGTAAAGCAAAGGCCACCATCAAATAAAACAAAACAGCAGCCTACAGAATGAGAAAAGATATTCACCAACCCCACATCCAACAGAGTACTGATTGTTGCGGGATATCCGATAGCACCGAATTAATAAAAATCAACCTTAGATCAGGGGGTAAAGCCTGCAGTGAGTTGACAGTAATAAACTATGTTGAGTATGGAGAAGCCAGGAAGGATAGAGAAATACACAAGAAGGAATGGAGAGCGACTTGGGAGTGTCTAGGTCTTTTTGGTTTGGGAGGGCTAGAGAGATGCTCTCTTGTTGGGGCTCTCTTGCAGCGGCTCTGGCCAAAAAGGAAAGTCAGCTGGTTGCTTTTTGGTCTCTGTGAGCTGGCAGGTTTTCAACACAACATTTGACTTTGTGAGTCTTTATTGGTAAATAGAACAATAGAGACTTAGTTTAAAAACTACATTTGGCAGTAGCAGCCAAGCCAGTGACTAGAGATGATCTCCAAAACATATAAAGAACTCAAAAAACTAGACATCAAAAAACAAATTAATTCAATTTAAAAATGGGGTACACACCTAAACACAGAATTCTCAACAAACAAATCTCAATGGCAGCGAAATGCTTGAAAAAACGTTCATCGTTCTTAGCCACTAGGGAAAAAAACAAATCAAAATGACTCTGACATTCTATCTTATACCTGTCAGAATGGCTAAGACCAAAAACGCAAATGGCAGCTTATGCAAACTTGTACAGCCACTATAGAAAAAAAACAGTATGGCAGTTCCTCAGAAGACTGAGAATCAATATACCTCCAGACCCTGCGACACCATTCTAGGTTATATACCCAAAGTATGCTCAATCATAACAGAAGGACACTTGCTCAACTATATTCATAGCTGCTTTATTTATAATAGCCAGAACCTGGAAACCACCTAGATGCCCCTCAACTGAAGAATAAAGAAGATGTGGTGATTTATACAATGGAGTATTACTCAGTATTAAAAACAGTGACAGGAAATTTGAAAGCAAGTGGGTGGAACTAGAAAAAAATCATCCTGAGTGAGGTAACCCAGACCCAGAAAGACAAACATGGTATATACTCACTCATATATGGATATTAACTACAATGTAAAAGGTAACAATGCTACAAAAGCTACAGCCCCAGAGACCCTAGGTAACAAGGAGGGCCCAAAGAAAGACACTTGGATCTCCCTGGGAAGTGGAAATAGGCCTTCTACATAGATTTAACAATTGTTTAGCTTGGTCTATTTTTGGAACTCCTCACAACGGTAGCAGGGACTGATCCTGGAGCATTGGCTTGTTCTTGGGAAGCTATTCCTCATGCTAGATTGCCTTGCCTAGCCTGAGGGAGAAGGTGCTTGGTCTTATGGCAACTCGATATGCCATGCTTTGCCCATGGGAGGCTTGCCCCTCTCTGAACAGAAACAGAGGAGGAGTGGACGTGGGGGCGAAAGGAAGGGGGTGGGAGAGGATGGAGGGGAGGCTGCAGTCAGGATGTAAAATAAACACACTAAATTCAAAAACAAGAGGAGGAAAAGAAAAGACTTTCTAAAAATGACTCTAATGACTCAGAAAATAATCCCTAGGATTGACAAGTGGAATTATATGACATTTAAAAGATCCTGCACAGCAAATCAAATGAACACATAGTGAAAAGACAGTCTATAGAATGGGAGAAAACACTCTGCCAACTACTTATCAGATGAGAGATTAATAAGTAGGATATATTAATTAGAACTACAACAGTTAAAAAGGACTCATGCCCCATCCCCCACAAAAAAGCAACCCATCAGCAAACAGGCTAATGAACAGTTCTCAAAAGAAGAAATATAAATGGTAAATATTTCAAAAAGTATTCATTCACCCTTGTTAGTCATCAAGAAAACACAATGAAAACTGCTTTGAAAGACCATTTCACTCTGTCAGAATGGCTCTCACCAATAAAACAATTAACAACAAAACACTGGTGTGAATATGGGAAATGCTTATTGCTGATGGGAATATAAACTGGTTCTGCCACTACAGAAGACAGTGTGGAAGTTCCTCAAAAGAACTGAAAGTAAGGGGCTGAAGAGATATCCCAGAGGTTAAGAGCACTGGCTGCTCTTCCAAAGGTCCTGAGTTCAGTTCCCAGCAACCACATGGTAGTTCACAACCTTTCATAATGAGATCTGGTGCCCTCTTTTGGTCTGTAGAACACTGTACATATAATAAATAAATAAATAAGAATATTTTTTTAAAAAAAAGGAACTAAAAGTAGAACATATGGTACAGCAATACCACACCTAGGTAGATAAGCAAAGGACACTAAATTCAATATACTACAAACATACATGCACATCCCTGTTTATAACTGTACTATTCACAGTAGGTAAGAAATGAAACCATCTACAGATGAATATATTTTAAAAAGTGTAGTAGGCATACACAAGAGATTTTTACCAGCCATAAAGAAAAAATAAAAGATGACATTTGCAAGAAAATGAATGGAAACAATTATCACTATATTAAACAAAGTCAGTCAGATTCAGAAAGACAAAGTAATCATGGTCTCTTTTATATGAGGAATCTAGATTTAAATGCTTGCACCTCTCTTCTCCCCACTTCTCTGTAGGATGAAAGTAGAAAGGGGGTAATGGAATTCATATGTCATAAAGCCAAAAAGGACTACTGAAGATCAATAAGAGGTCTCCGTAGGGACAATAGGCAGTGGGAGAGAATGAATAAGAACAGAATATAATGGGGAGAAGACAAAAGAGACAGAGAAAGAAGAGAGAGACTATCCTAATGAAACTCCTCACTTTATATACTAATTTAAAAACTTTAAAAAATTCTAAATGAAGGTCCTCAGTTCTAACTTTGGTGAGTGATTATAAGGTTTAGGCCTAAGCCAAAAAGATCCTAGACCACTAAATCTAAAATGAAGAAGAATCACTGCCATTCTCCTATGCTAAGTTCAGGTAAACATACTTGTGAGTTCTTTTTGCCAATATTTTTTATACAGTCCAAGAATCAACAAACAATGGTCTGCCAGTCAAATCCACTTGACTGTTGATTGTTATAAGATTTTAATTAGACTCTCATTTATTTATTGCTGTCTATGGCTGCTTTCACCATACAAAGGCAGAGTTAAGTAGTTTCAACAGAAACTACATGGCCAAAAAATCCATATATGGCCAAAAAAATCCAAAAAAGTATTTACTCTTAGCCTTTACATAAAAAGTTAGCTAAACTGGGCAGGATGGAGTACACCTACTACTCCTGAAAGTCAGGAGGTTGAGGCAAGAGAATCAAGAGATCTAGACCAGTCTGAGTTATATGCAAGACCCTATGCCAAAAACAAAACAGAAAAGAAAATGGAAGAAAAAAAATTTGCTGAACACTCACTTAGATGAAAAGAAAGAAAATCTTGCAACTATTCTTATAGTTATATAGTAATAGTTTGGTTTATAAAAAGGAGCTCACCTCTATTTTTCCTTATTTATAAAATATAGATTGTTTGCCCCCTTTGTGTAAAAGTCACTTGAGAGTATCTATGCATTAGTAGCCTAGTAATAACTTTTCATCCCTCTTTAATAAGTTGTTCAGATTTACTGTGAGTAAAAAGTAATAGTAACAGTAATAGCAATCACCACCATACAATACTAACAGTTCTGCTTCTCTGCTTGCTTACACAGTAAACAGCACAGGCTAAACAATTACATGCACTTTCATCTGCCAGAATCTTAAAGGGTGATAAACGAGAATCTCTCTGGAAAGTATTCTGAATACAATTGTACCCAACATACATACCTTCCAAATTTGGTACTGGTTTCTTACAATGGCTAATGAAAATCAGATCTAAGATAGTTTTACATGAAGTATTACCTATTTAGATTGTTCATTAAGAGAAACCAGCATAAATGAACATGGAGAAACATATCCAAAGATGTCATTAAAAAAAAAGACAGAATGTTGTGAAGGTGAAATGATGTGGTCAGATGAGACAAGACCTAAATGGAGTTACATTGACATTGGATACAATTAATTTGAACATTGAAAGAATATTCAATGAAATTAAACCCTTAACCTCAATTTTTCCATCAATGAAAAGTTCCTTTCTCAAACAACTAGAGGGAACAAAAGGTCATCAAGCCATAAAGAAACAGAGTCAGGGAGCTAAGCTTTCTAAATGTTTCCATGTCAATGAAGAGAGACTAAAAATCACTATAAACACCACAAAAATGGGGAGGATATTAATTAACTTTCCATTCATTTAGCACCTACCACGCCCTAAGAGTTGGGTACTAAACAAACCAAAACAAAAACATATTCCTCATAAGCGTACATTCAACTGATGATAGAGTCATAAACTCAATGTCTAAGTTTGTTCCAAGACTGCCTTAAAAATGCCAAAATCAACAGATGCTACAGTCTCTCATATAAAATGGAACAAGATATGCCATGTAATTGACATACATGCTCTTACTTTAAATCACATAAAGATTGGTTATAATAACTAATACAATGTAAATACTTGTAACAGTTTCTGCCGTGAATATTTGCAACCCTGTGGAAACACAGGGTCAACTATTCTTGGTATGTGCTAAGTGCTGAGAAGAAACCTAACCTGAGAAAATAAGGAGTGCTAAATGGTGGTGGCCAGGCAAGTCTGGAGAAGATGGTATCTGAGTGCATCTGCTCTACCACGCTTTACAGGATGCCAGATGGATTAGAATAAATGCAGACCAAGAAATGAAATTGTTTACACTTACGGACTATCCATGTGGATCAAGAGTCTGAAGTAGAGGGGATGCCACATTGATATACAGAGATAATAACCTCTTTTCTATGAGAGCAAAGTTGAAGAAAAGGAGCGAACATTTTCTAGTTACATAAAAGCACACCTTCAAGAAAATCCATCTTTGAAATGCTGTTCCCAAAATAACAAAGACATAGAAAAGGTAAAAACCCAGAAGAAAAAAAAATAGGAAAAGCAGACATGCACATAAAAGAAGATAAAGTGAAAGCAAATACTAGAAGGGTTTCCATAACGTGAGATCTTAAGAGGAAGGGAAGACTATCTTAAGTAAGGACATAATACAGTACAAGAAAGAAAAAAGTACAATATGGTGGCACTAATAAGCTTCACAAGCTAGATAAAAGGGGGGTGGAAATCTGCAGGAAAAATACAGCCTACTGTAGAAAGAAAAGAAACCTTTTACTAAAGGAGTTTTAAAAAACAGGTCACTGACATAGTCAAGGCCACAGAAGACAGCAAGAGTCCTTCATGGCTAGAGGCTCACTCATCTGATGTTCAATCACCATAGGGACAGAAGTAGAAAAGAAACTAGATCATCTACCAGAAGCTGACTTCAAAGGAAAAGGTAAATTTAAACTGAATGAAGTCTTAGCATGTACACTTAGTCACCAACAGCCAAGCCAAAGAAAAAAGACTGAATACAGATTTATTTGAATGCCTACAGAAAGCAGAAGAAGGAATTATGGACTCAGTCAACTTATTTTCTTAGTCAGATTATAAACTTCAAAAAACAGATTTTTAAAAAAAGCTGAGAGTAAGTAGCAGTTAAGTTCTAACCAATGAGGCAGGAAATTATATTCATCCTGGGTACCGCAAAACATGATTTTGCACAACTTCAAAATATTCACTAGATAAGAAGACCACCTAACAAGAATTATTCTCACTCAGAAAACCAAGATTACCGTAAACATTCCTTCTGTCTATAAATGTCAGCTTCTTTCTTCAAATGCCCAATACAAAAGTAATGTGACAGAAATGCTATTTTAAAATCAGGGAGAACATTAATCTTCTGTATTCTTGCAACATTCTGCTACTTTCAGAAACAAAGATAAAATGTGTTTCAAAGTCCCTCATAAATTGAAATTTGTAAAACCAAGTTCAAAATAACTATATAATCACAAGGTTTCAAGAGTTCTCCAAATATTTATTTAAGTTTTCTTGTTTATTTTCTACCCTGTATGAAAATGTCTGAGAAATAGTTAAAATTAACAGATAGAGGTGTTACAAAAGAACTTGGGAAGTAATATACATAGAGGTAAGAATGACAAAAACATTTTTCATAAAGATCACGATAAATTTTATAAATACCAATAAAATACTAAAAATAAAAGTTATAAATATTCCAGGTTTGGGGATTCTTTTGTTTCTTGAGAAAAGATCTCCTGTTGTCTGGGTTTGCCTCAAACTCACTATATAGCTGAGGCTGATTCATTTCATTTTTATGGATACTTTTCAAAAGTTAAAAATAAAGCATATCTTAATAATACATAGTATATAGTTACATGTATGGCTTACCTATTAAAGATTTGATATTTTCTAATATTAAATCACTAGTAATATTTCCAGATAAATCTTGCCCCAATTCAGCAATCAGTTTGGCATAACCTTCATTCTCTTCTCTTAATAAATTGAATTTTTGCTGCTTATAACTGAAAACAGAAATATCATCAAAAGGATAAATTAATTTCAATTATCAAGTTTGCACAATGTAGTATACTCTCACTGGATATCATTAACTTAAAACAATCATGAGAATGGCT
Source organism: Ellobius talpinus (assembly GCA_001685095.1). Lineage (NCBI taxonomy): Eukaryota > Metazoa > Chordata > Mammalia > Rodentia > Cricetidae > Ellobius > Ellobius talpinus. The sequence continues at coordinate 7,886 of LOJH01070490.1, forward strand.
GTCACAGTTTAACTTTTTGTATTTTTCAACACAAAAGCAATATTAGTTAATAAGGGAACACATCAATATACCAATATTTCCACCACTAATTATGAATATGCTCTAAATATATACATGGTTGTTAAATATTTAATGCTAATAACAAAAAGTATGGGTCTGGAGAAGTAGCTCAGCCATTTAAAAGCACTTGCTGCTCTTTTAGAGGACTTGAGTTCAATTCTCAGCACCTAAAACAGGCAGCTCACAACTTCCCTACAACTCCAGATGGGGGGATTTCCACTACCTCTAGTCTCTGAGAGCACCTGAGCATACGCATACGCGCATGCACACACACACACACACACTCTCTCCAAATACAGAAATATAAAATATATAGCTCTTTCAGAAATTACTTTAAGAGTATATGTTTGCTATGCAGAGCCTATGGAGTAAGAACTACAGATTAAATTTTCATTACATTGAGCCTACAACACCATCACACACAGTCATACATTCAGGAAAAACACCAATTAACTTAAAATAAAAATAAATCATTAAAAAAGAATTTAATGTTATCTAAGACTCAAATATGGACAAAGTTAACACAGGAATAGCTCACTAAAAACTCAATAATTTAAGTGTTTTAGAAGGAAAAAAGATACTAACCACAAACAAAAAAATAATAGCTTTGAAGGGCCTTTAGAAACTGCTATTATTCATAATGAGAAATAAACTGTCAGCTACTTGATGTGTAACATAAGCCAAATATACTTACAAGAGTTTTGTCTTGATTTTAACTGACTTTTGATTGAACTGCTGTGACTGTTTGATGAGCCCTAATGATTCCAAAGTTTCTGGATCCAAACGTTCCTTCAGAACTGTGTCTGAAACTAAATACTATATTAAAAATATTAAAGACCATTTATTCTTTAGCATTCCAACTATGTACCTACAATCTTAAATAAAATAAAAATACTCTTTCCAATGTAAAAATACAAAATCACATTATCTCTTTATAAAGCCTAGAATTTCATTTCAACAAAATAACTCTCCAAATACAGAAATATAAAATATATAGCTCTTTCAGAAATTACTTTAAGAGTATATGTTTGCTATGCAGAGCCTATGGAGTAAGAACTACAGATTAAATTTTCATTACATTGAGCCTATCTTAACTCAATTTTCACCTAATATAGTACTTCAGCATTGTATATATTCTACACCAAGCCAAATTATAATATAACAAAGACAAGAACATTCTTTCTACTTCCCAGTAATAGTATTTTTCCTTGGTTCTAATTTTATGAACATGAAGTAGCTCACCAGACAATTATGAATTCTATTTGGGGAGGGTGGTGTTGTTGTTATCTGTTTAAAGACAGTGTCTTATGTATCCCAGACTGTCTTTGAACTCACTATATGTAGCTGAGGATGATCTTGAACTTCTGTTCCTCCTGCCTCGATCTCCTAAGTGCTGAGATTATAAGCATGTGTCACCATGCCCAGTTTATAAGATACTAGGGATAGAACCAAGGGTTTCATGCATGTTAGGCAAGCACTCTATACACAGCCCAACTTGCATTTATTTAATTACCTCCATCTTTTTGTCCCTGTCTGAGTTTTTAAAAACTTAGTTTAAGAACTACTTGCTTACCTTTTTCTATATTAGAAACTCACTAGGTCAGAAATATCACTGAGGGTTTTTATATGTATAGATTAAGTAATTTAGAAATGATTATTTCACAAAAACCACATACCTAATTTCACAAAACATCCATTTCAAGTTCTAAATCGCACCTTATAATGAGGTTAACTGAATGTCAATGTCTTCCTCCATTTAACATCATTAACAATGATTATATTTATTCAATGTAAAATTTAGGAGAAAGTGTATTTAAAAACTTACCAAACATGCTAATACCAATTGTGTAAAGTAGTCTCTCTTGCTTTTTTCTTCTAAACAATTTGTCTCAATATCTATAATGACAGAAGAAAAGAGATACAAGTTTCATTTTTCTATACTCTCTACTTCTAAAAGATACATCTTCTTTAAAAATTATTTTAAAAATGCCTCTTTCCAGGCCAGGCATGGTAGTACACACCTGTAATTTCAGCACCCAGAACCAGAAACATGGGGAGCACAAGTTCAAGGCCAGCCTGGCCTACACTGTGAGCTCCAGGTATCCCACGTTATACAAAAATAAGTTGTCTTAAAAATAAATATAATTAATTAAAAATAAAATACCTTGTTCTGAATCTGAAAAATTATAAACTGTAGTAATATGTCTTTCATACATATACAAACACTATCTTAACACTAATGAATGACCCTGTCACCTATAACATATATCCATAAAATAGCAAATTTGTATCATAGGAACACTGAAAACAAAATTTCAGAAATAAAAATACCCTAAAAATGGAAAAAAATTAACAAAGTTTAAATGACCACTTGTCAGAGGTGCTATGACACAGACTCATTTCTTTTTTTTATTTCAGACACTTTTTTATTGTTATTAAAAAATTGTCCACCTCCTCCCCTCCTCCCTATTCCCTCCCCATTCTCCCATCCCTCCTCCCCCTCCCTTTCTAGTCCAAAGAGC
>LOJH01070543.1:2838-13054 GCA_001685095.1 Ellobius talpinus
GATCTCTGTGAGTTCGAGGCCAACCTGGTCTACAGAGCAAGTTCCAGGACAGGCAAAAAAAAAAGAAAAGAAAGAAATAAAGAAAGAAGTAAATAAGAATAAGGGTGGCAGGTGGGTGTAGCTCAGTGGTAGAGGGCTGCTTTACAAGATTCCAGCTTGTGGATCTAAGCCCGTGGGTCACAACCTCCTGGAGCTGAATGACCCTTTCACAGGGGACACATATTAGATATCCTGCATATCAGATATTTTCATTACAATTCATAACAGTAGCAAAATTACAGTTATGAAGTAGCAATGATGTAGCATGAATTCTAATTGGTATTAATAATAAAAACCCAGAGTCAGATACTAGGAGTTAACGTTGAAGATCAGAGAGGCAGAGTGCCAGCCACTAGAGAGTTTTTATCTCTACCAATGCTCAAACCAAAGGGGCAATCCTGTCCTCAGACTGCGTCACCAGACTGTATCTGTCTCCACTAAACCTTCAGACTGCAGTGCTCTTGACTCCTGTCTCCACCCAGCCATAACCCTTCCTGTATCTACCTCCCTAGTGCTGGGATTAAAGGTGTGAGCCCCCACTCCCTGGCTTCTTGTGGTTTATCTCTGCACTCCGATCTTCAGACAAGCTTTATTTGTTAATACACAAACAAAATAACAGTACACAGTGAAATAGTTTTATGGTCTGGGGTCACCACAGCATGAGGAACTACATTAAAGGGTCAGAGCTTTAAGAAGGTGGAGATCCGCTGCTGTAGAGCTCCACCACCAATAGTGGTAAGACAATCTACATAAAAATCTAGCATACAAATGATAGGACATGCTAACTGCATTGCAACTTAAAGATATATGTAACTATAAAGGCGACATGCAAAGGTTTCATACTGTGATGCCATCCAAGCACAGTGGCCGCGAAAGAACTGGCCAACCTTCACGACCTGTGAAAATGTAAGCTAGCATTATAAAGCTGCAGGTACTGTTTGTGCCAACTAAACTGCTATTCACTGTTCCCTTCAGTGCTTAATGCTATGTTGGTGTGCGGAATTGATGCAGTGCCCTTCAGAATGCCATGCACTGAGCCACCTATATAGTCTAACTGACTTCTATTCCTAGTAAGTGTATGTTCTCTGCCCTTAACTTGCTGTGAGCATATCTTTATGTTAGGTATTATCTTATTTTTCCAACTCATTCCTGGCCAAGTTACATACCTTGCACCTAAAGAGTTAGAGCTTTGGGCATGAATTTGTGTGGATGTGCTTCATTTAGAAGTAGTTATTTAGATGTGTATTCCACAACAGGGTGATGCATACATTTTATCATAAAAACCAACACAAGATTAAAATTCCCATTGTGAACGCTAAGGATATCTTACCCTTGACCAGGTGTGAGGAACTGAAGGCAGACCATGGATCTGTTAGTTTACACTACTGCATGAGAACTGTTTTTGGTCTCATTAGTAGAATTTCTGTTTTCACATTTAGCTAATTTCTTAGGTCTTAAGACAAACTTCTGTAGTGGCATTTCATTTGTATTTTAATAAATAAAGCTTGCCTGAAGCTTGGAAAAATAAAACAGCCAAACTGGCCAGTCTTACAGTCTTAATGCCACATACCTTTAATCCCAGTAGTTACAATGACATACACCTTTAATCCCAGTAGCCACACTAGTTTACCATAGAAACCTAGCAGTAGTGGTACATGCCCTTAATCCCAGAACTAGAGAAGATTATAAAACGGGAGGAGACAGCTCTCCGTCTCAGTCTCATTCTGAGGCTTCCTGGAGGCAGGATCACCATTTTCGGATTGAGGTTAAGCTCAGAGCCAGTGACTGACTGCCTTGCTTTTCTGGTCTTCAGGTTGAACCCTAATACCTGTCTCTGAGTTTTTATTAATTATGCTTCAACTCCTAGATCTCTATGCGGAAACCTCAGTATATAGACATACCTTTCTTCATATCTGTGTCCACAGTAGCTTCTCTGCACTTTCCCTGGTGGAAATAATCATAAACCCAACAGTTGGATGTAGCTTCAGGAGAGGACTGTGCTTAGCTTTCAGATGTGTTGAAAATGTGGTCATAGAGGTCACCCACCTCATTTTGTGTCCACAGCAGATGGTGGCAGGGTTGCTCCCAAGGCCTGACACAGGGGTACAGTGCACACAGTACCCCATGTTACCTTGCTGATTCCTATACTTTTTACTTCAGCCAGTGCACAGTTTGGTTAGAAAACCCAATTAAATTGGTTGACACAGTAAACTAATAAAACAGTCTTACTTTTTCCTACTCTGTATTTTTCTTAGCAGCTATGTGGGGTACTCATCTTCTGATGGAAATGAGCACGTTTGACTACAATGCACTCAGAAGCTCACCAACATCAGGCTTCACCAAGAGAACACATACTTGAATGTGGTTTTCCTCAGTTACATTCCTTTGGGGAAAATTTTCCTTAGATTTGGAAATTAGGAAAGGATTGAAATTCCTAAGATTTACCAGTATTAAGCCTTAAATGCCTTTCCATATTTTCTTCTGCATTCCCTTGTTTAAGTGTGATGAATGTATGTCTATCAATATGTCCATCATTTTCTCTAGGAGTGAAGAGCCTGTGTTTTAGGCTTAATCAGGTTTTGTTTTACTCATAAGGTTGTCTGCCTGCTCCTTCTACAAGAATGAAGTACAACCATGGGTTCCAGATTTCATGTCACAGAATTTCTGACTTGAATGTCAGGATTATTTATAAACTAGTTAGTGACCTAAATAATTAAATTATAGCAAATGTGAGAGATGATATTGACTAACACACAAGTAGTCTAAAATTGCTGGTGTATGAATTCCCTACTTTGTAAATCATATAGCTCTTCCACAGCCAGCAGCATTCTCAATAGTGGAAAACTTTAAACTATTTAAACTTCTATTTTAGGAGGAGGAGATACTCACACTTACCCCATAAGCAACCAGCACAACACTGAGGGCCCCATGAAGAACAGATTTTTTAAAAGGCAAAGGTGTTGGAAGAAGTGTCCAGGTCAGCAGTTCTCAACTAGTGGGTTGTGATTCCATTGAAGTTGGACAACTCTTTTGCAGGGGTTGTCTAAGTGTCTAAGACCACTGGAAAACACAAATATTTACTTATCACTCATAACAGTAGCAAAATCAGTTATGAAGTAGCAACAAAAATAATTTTATGGTTGGGAGTCACCACAGCATGAGGAACTGTATTAAAGGGTCACAGCATTAGGAAGGTTGGGAACCACTGGTCTATGTCCTAGATTATAACCAGGGTTTGTTTTCAGAGCAACTAGGGAAAGTAAAAACCTTACCTATGCTTTCATAACCTGTCTACCAGTGACTGTTTCAGCTGGACCAGGGTGAGGCTTGGATCTGCTGAAGGCTAGAGAATGATGATGAGAAACCAATAGCTTGTAAGCTTAGCGTGCAGAAAACTGTATGGGCGCACATGCACGCCATGGAAGCGTGAAGCTCTATTCTGTGGCCACCTTGACTCAGAACTTTCCAAATTATAGAACTGGTTTACATGTTTTTAGTAGGAACATTATGAAGGGAAAGGGGGAGAGGGAAGGAGTTAACTACCTCTAACTGCACAAGCACATGAAGGGCTTTCTCTCCTGCTTGTTTCTGTTCTTCCAAGCCCATGTGCAGAAGGAAATTAAGACATGAGTTGAAAAGCGTGTCTCCTGGGTGGTTTGTCAGCTGAGCAGGGCCTGGTTCATCAAAGGAGATTGACATAGAAAATATGCTCACTTTCTTTTTACCTTGTTTTTTATCTTTAAGAAGACTTTACCACAGACTTAATATCTCCCTGTCTTAAGAAACAACTATCTTCTCTTGCTAAGGTTATTTTTATATAGTCCTCTATTACACATTTTGAGTCAGAACATTCATCAAGTTTTCATCAAAGATAAAAATTGCAAGAATGTTTTTGACACGACTCTTTTTCTGTAAAATTCAATGATAGCACCATCATATTTTTCTCACTAATACATACATGTGCATTGCATGGCTTTATTAATTTAATAACTATTTTTGAAATTCTGTACAATTTTCTTATGACCATACTGTGAAATGGTTCTATGGAGATGAGAACTCGGGTGGTGGTGGTTGGGGAAGACTTCAGGGTGCTGCTGTAGGGGTAGTATTATAGCTTAGGATTGGTTCCCTGCATCTCCCAGGCAGAACCCTAACTATTCCTCTAAACAGAAGACATGGCATGTCCTCAGCATTCCTTTCCACATCCCCGATCTGTCATCCATTGCGCAGGAGCCTTTGGGCATCTCTGAGGTTCTCTATTGATCAGGACATGGAGAACATTTTGATAATAGTCAATATTGACATTATTAACCTATCCTCAGGCTTTCTTTTTCATTATTTTGGTTAAAACATTTATGACTCATCTGATATAATTACTATATCAAGAATGAATCTTTTTGTACTAAATATATGAAATAATGTGTTCTTTGTGATTATATCTTAGAGAAAAATCTTAACATGTAACCTTCCATGTCAAAAAGTCAATGCCAAAATAATTGAGTAAGTTATATATTTCTTGGAAAAGTACCATCTTTTCACTAGGAATTTTAGAAATTTTGGAATGTAAAAAAATTTAGATATCAATAAACAATAGGCAAGCAGTATAGCCTCTGTGCCTTTCTTAATTAAGCAAAAGCCTGATTAAGCTTTGTGAGAAATGACTGTATCATTTTAGCTTAATATCTGCTTCCATTTAAGAAGATATAGAAAAAGTTGTCCATTTGAAGTTTTAGTTTTATTTTAAATTTATATTCCTCTAGAGAAAACAGTGCCGGCACTATGCTGCTTTGAGGAGCCAAACCTTTCTCTTTACAGTGCTTCAGTAGTTGAATGGATGATACTACAACTGGGTATAATAAGTCTGCTATGTAAGGGTGTACTGATTGCTGCTTTACTGAAATTACAAGGATTTTAATTTTTATGAATATATTTGTTTCAATTATTTCAACCAGAATGAACTATTTATGTTTATTTCTGAGACAGGGTCTCACTGTGTAGCCTAGATGGGCCTGAAACTCCTTGCATAGCCTAGAGTATCGTTAAACTTGGTGCCAATCTTTCTACCTTAGCCCCTGCTCCTAGGACTACAAGCTTAAGCTACCAATCCCTCTCCCTCTCCCTTCTCAGTATGTAACAGTTCAGGCTGAGTTCAGGCTGGCCTTGAACTCAGATCTTTCCACTTTAGTCTTCAGAGTAGCTAGGATTACAGGATTCTACCATATCACCATGGCTGGCCAGGATGAGCTTTTATGAAGAATAAATTAGTTTGCATTTGGAGTCATGAAGTACTTTGTAATTTAGTTACTTGATTCATTTAATTCTGCAGCTAATGATCCTGAGAATCAAAGTGTGGAGTAATGACTTATCAAAGGTGAGACATTTGGGTAAAATAAAACCCAGGTCTCATTCTTCATTTCTGGGCCTAGTGCTTTTCACATTATACCTGTAATTTTCTGAGAACCAACCTAGGTACTTTGGAAGAAAGGGAGGTGGGGGGATGTTAAAGGAAAGGGGTATTGTACTGTACCCCCTTTCTGTGACCACAAGTTAGGAGTTTCATGTTTCCAGAAGCCATTGTTTAGACATAATGCATCCAGGTTTACTATGGCCAATGCTCAGAGATCTGATATTGTGCTAATAAAATTGTTATTTGCTTTTTAGGAGAGAGTTACGTGTGTGCCTCCAATGAACCATTTCGTAAAGTTGATTACACCAAAAACGTTAATCCGAACTGGTCTGTGAACATCAAGGGAGGTACAACCCGAGCCTTGGTTGTGGCCTCTGTGAAAAGCGAGGTGAAAGAAAGCAAGGACTTCATCAAACCCAAGTTAGTGACTGTGATTCGAAGTGGAGTGAAGCCTAGGAAGGCCGTGAGGATCCTTCTCAATAAAAAGACTGCCCATTCTTTTGAGCAGGTCCTAACAGATATCACCGAAGCTATTAAACTAGATTCAGGCGTGGTCAAGAGGCTGTGCACCCTGGATGGAAAACAGGTAGGTGGTGCTTTCCACAGCTCGCCGTCTTGCCTTCGTTGAGTTTACATGTTGATTATCTTTGCTGGTGTTTGCTGGTGTCCTTTACGGACAGGCCCAGCTTAAGCTTGGGCTCCACTGTCCTCCCAAGTGCTAGGATTAGAGGCAGGGAGCATGTCCAGCTCCTGGTGCTGCTGCAGTTATATCAGCAACAGAATGTCGTGGTCTCCTGGAAGTGGTCCTCACAGATTTACACGAGGAGTATATGTGTGAATTAGCCTTTAGCAAGAAAGATGTAAGGGCCTCCCATTTTCCAGCTATCTCAGAATCCTTGTAATCCTCATTTTTTAGAAGGAAAGATGTAAATTTCCAGGGAAAAGGATAAGTTGAGTGATGTCATGTGCTAAATAGGAAGTTATCCAGAAATAATTATCAATTAGTGTTTAGTGGTTTGTGCTGTGGGACAGTGGTCTCTACCCTGTCACTTGTATTTTAAATAAATGCTGTTTGGCTAGTAACCAGGCAGGAAGTATAGGCGGGACAACCAGGCAGGAAGTAGAGGTGAAACAACAAGAATTCTGAGAAGAGGGAAGTTTCAGTCTGCAGTCTTCATCCAGACACAGAGGAAGCAAGGCACAGAGCAAGCAAGATGTGATTCCCTTGCCAAGAAAGGTACCAAGTCACGTGGCTAACACAGACAAGTCTTATGGGCTAATACAACTTATAAGAGTTAATAAGAAGCCTGAGCTACTAGGCCAATCAGTTTATAATTAATGTAGGCCTTTGTGTGTTTACTTGGGACTAAACAGATGTGGGACCTGGTAGGACATAAACCTCAGTCAACAGAATGATGTGCAAATGTGGGGCTGGCCAAATCCACTTTAAAGCCTTAGAGAGCTTGGGAAGTTATTCTAGATAGAAAAGAATAGAGTTAAGCACGGCTGATAGCAGCACTTTCTCGGGTGGGCTCTGCTTGCTAGAGGCAAGTGCTCTCGTNAGGGACCTTGAAACACCATAGAGTTGTGGCAATAAACATGGCTCCAGCCAGTACTTCTGCTATGCATGAGGCTAGACTCTCAGAATAAAGCTAAGGAGTGGGCTGGATCCAGCCATCTAAGCCATGGCTTTAATCCTAGCCATATTGCTGTACACGTGTTAAGGGTTGACCACTTGGGATTGGATAACCTATCTGGATGCTTGGGGAAAACTGATTCTCCCTCTGTCAGCCACCATTAGTTGCCTGTAGCTCTTCTCTACATCGAGGGGTGGGGCTTTGTGAAATTTCCCTCATCTGCATTGGCATGTCGACTGGTGGTGTCATTATGCAAGTCTTGTTTAGGTAACTGTATGGTTGAGAATTCATGGCTACAGTTTTCTGTCATGCCTAGAAGATACTAGCAACAAGTGTTCTGGGTCATCTGGTTCTTCCAATCTTTCTTCCCCCTCTTCCATGGTTTTTCTGGGCCTTAGGAGTAGGAGTTACATTGTAGGAAAACCAGTTGGGGCTGAGCAACTGTGGTTACATATTCTCTACATGTGGACCAGTTGTATATCTCTATAATGTTCTCTATTTACTACAAAAAGAAGGGTTTTCTTGTGGAGGGGTGAGAGTTACCCTTATCTTTGGGTATAAGAGTAAGCATTTAGAATAGGGTTAGAAATTATATTGATTTTGGCAATTGTGGATTCTCCCCTAGGGTCTCAGACCTCTCTAGCCATAGATATTGGCTAAGTTTATAGTACTGGGTGTGCATTCCCTCCTATTGAGTAGACCTTAAGTTCTATTAGACAGATGTTGGTCATTCCCGTGATAAAGTGCCATTGTGCTGTTATTGTACCATGGGGGTATCTTGTCAGAAAGGTATCACTGAGGTTCATAAGTTTTATAGCTGGGTAGGACTGTTGATTTCTCTTTTCCTTTGGCAACTTGCATAGCATCTTCAGGTATTATTAGAGCTAGTCCTTGGGAAGGAGGCTTGCAGGTCAGTTCCAACTCTATTTCCCCAAGTTCTGTGTCTGAAATGTGTGATATCTTCAACATAGGAACTGAAACTATATCAATAGCTATGTCAAAATGGAAAAGAATTTTCCAAGAATAAAAATAGTGGGAAAATTACAATAAGTAAGATTGCTTGGACTGTATAAACATTAAATTTCTGGATGTCAAGCAGCAGTTTTATGTTGAGTTATAGCAACTTAATATTGGGGATCCTGGAAAAGTGACTAAAAGTTTGTACAGTTTGAAAGCTCAGACATGTGCAGTGACCATTAAAATGTGTAAACTAGTAATGAAACATTTGAGTACTGAGATTGTGAATCAATGTAGAGTATTTGTTTAGTATGAGTGAGACATGGGCTTTATTTCTGATATCACCCAATAGTCCTTTAGTCTTCCTTTTTGGTGCTTAAATTGATTTTTTTAGAAAGAGAAATTTCTGTTGCATGAATAATGAAAATCCAGAGATAGATATTGGGGTTCAAGCTGAAGATCAGAAAAGCAAAGCAGCCAAGCCACTAGAGAGATCTTACTCTACCAGCTCTCAAACAAAAAAATTCTCTCTGCCCAGTCATATTGCTCCTGTCTTCACCTCTCTCCATTAAAGGTGTGTGACTCCCAAAAGCTGGGATTAAAGGTGTGAACCACCACCACCTGGATCTGTTTCTGGATTGATTTTGTGTAGCCCAGGGTAGCCTTGAACTCACAGAGNGTTCAAGCTGAAGATCAGAAAAGCAAAGCAGCCAAGCCACTAGAGAGATCTTACTCTACCAGCTCTCAAACAAAAAAATTCTCTCTGCCCAGTCATATTGCTCCTGTCTTCACCTCTCTCCATTAAAGGTGTGTGACTCCCAAAAGCTGGGATTAAAGGTGTGAACCACCACCACCTGGATCTGTTTCTGGATTGATTTTGTGTAGCCCAGGGTAGCCTTGAACTCACAGAGATCCATCTAACTCTGTCTTTTGAGTCCTGGTATTAAAGGTGTGTGCCACCACTCCCTGGCCTGTATGGCTGAATAGTGTGGCTGCTTTGCCTTCTGATCTCCAGGAAAACTTTATTTATTAAAACACGAATACTATAACACTAAAAATGCCCAATGTCAAAAGAGATGGAAGTATACAATTTATAAGCTTTGAAAAGCAGTATGCAAATTTTTGTAACTCAAAGGTCTTACTGCTTGAGCTCATAAATTTATTTTAGAAATTTGTCCTAAATAGCCTGAAAAAGAAACATAAGAAACTGTGCATAGGAACTTGAAGCCCAGTGTGGAATCAGGAAGATGGATTGCGACCAGTTAAATACCGAATGTGAAAACATTCCATTCCTTCCTTCATACTGGCCATTTCCGTGTGGGGGGAAATCTGACAGTTGAGGAAAAGGCTAAAGGAAAGAAACAAGGAGTGAACTCTGTGTGTTGTATTTTTTATTTTGCTCACAAGGATAGGAAAGACAACTTAAAAAGTAATGCAGCAGAAACAGACGAGTAGACTGGGGGCACAGAGGGGAGGGGAGGGGAGGGAACGGGAGGAGAGGAGGGAGGGAAACTGCAGTTGGGATGTAAAATAAATAAATAAAGTAAATAAATAAAAGTAATTCAGAGGTTGTCATTGCCATCAGAAACCAGATGTTTGCTGTTGTGATCCTTCTGCATCAACCTGAAGTTAAACAGTCTGAAAGTGACCTTTGAAACCTTGGAAGATGGGTATAGAATACTATAGGGATTACTCTGGTCACTTGTTGGTTAGTTGGTCTTTCTTCAGAGATAGGGTCTTACTGTGTGGCCCACGTTGGCTTAGAGTTGATGCAACCACTTGCCTCTGCCTCCTGAGTTCTGTGATTGTAGACCTGCCATACCCAGATATTTACATCTCCTGTTATGTCTTATTAACTTACATATTTTCCATGTGCAAAGAAAGTGATGTTTTCAAACTTTGACATGATACATTGTTTGAAAAAAAGGTATAGACTTGACTTTTGTGTACACAATTTTGGATCCTACATTCTTGGGACCCAGGTCATTCTTGAAGAGCTGTAGTTTTCTTTGTGATTTAAAATTGTGGTTTAACTTGCTATTTTCTGTTTGGTGTATGGTTTAAGGAGCAATAGAACAGTATCTCTTGCTTTAAAATAACAAGGAGTTGGGGCTAGAGGAGTGCTCAGCAGTTAAGAGCACTGGCTGCTCTTCCAGAGGTCCTGAGTTCAATTTCC
>LOJH01070554.1:0-19642 GCA_001685095.1 Ellobius talpinus
ATATGTGAAGATTACCATAAAGGATTTTCAGAGAGTTGAAACTATTTCAGTGGTGAATAGAAGCCAGTATACCTTTTCCTAAACCATCACTAATGTAAGCTATGGACAGTGAATAGTAAGGGTGTAACAAAGTAATCAATCCATTACAAATGACTTACCACAATGAGGAATGTTGATAATTGGGGAGCATGTGAATATATCAACAGAAAGTCTAGGGAAAACCTTGGTAACTGAAATTTGCTGCATGCCTAAAATGTCTATTAAAATTTATGTGTTTTAAATCAAAGGAGGGGGAAGAGAAACAGCCAAGAATCCAGTGGCCTAAATTCCAGACTGCATTCTGTCATACCATTTTTATAAACAAATCTGAAAGTTGTCAGGCTTGGACTGAGGCATGAGTTCAAGCCACAGTTTCTACACTTACTCAGTATGGACCACGTGTATTCTCAATGAGACCTAGTTCTTAAGTAGTGCTGTTCAGATGACAAAATAGTGTAAACAAACCATTTAGTTCCAGGTGTGTATGTGTGCGTGTATTTGTGTGTTAAAAAAACCAATCAACAAATTATCATGACAAATTGTCAAATTCTCAGAACCACCTCTAAAATTTGGATTCCAAGAAATTAATTTCTAATATTTCTTTGACACATGAAATATGAACAATATGTTTTTATCAAAATGTAATAAAAATTTTGTTCATGACTATCCACATGATTAATTAAATTCTTGTTAGAATCATTTAATTATAATTTTGAGAAGCAAGTATCTTGGACTCATCTACTAAGTTTTGAACATATATCTGCTGAAAGGCCAGCGTTTAAATGGTTTACTGAGACCACATAGAGAAGATGTCTCCTGCTTCCTTGTTGCTTCTCTTTACGGCATCTAATGCAATTTAGGAAACATCTTTCTTACTCTGTGATGAAAGCAAATTAAAACATGTATAAAGATAGAAAATGACATGTACTATAAGACAAAATGTTGGTAAGAAAAATCATATTTTTTCAGAATTAAAAAAAACCATAAATCCTATCAAACCAGAATTCCAATGGACTTTGATATTGGTTGTCCACTTTTTTCATAGCAGGATAGAGCCGAGTTCCAATTCCCTTTTCTGGGACACAGCTAGAAGGATAATTAATTCAACCAATTCATCCCATATAATACATCTTGACAGTTCACTAAAAAGTCAAGTAACTCTATAGAGACTTTTACTTTTGAAAACCATCAGGATGAAAGCCTCAAAACTTAAACATACATTCACAAAAAGATCAGCTTATTATATTCCTTCCAAATTTAGAGATATGGAAACAATGAAATCAGTAAGGGAACTATGAAGCATAATTTCCTGGTGTTTCTAAATACACCAGGGAAATATTTGCATTAAAATATATGTTTTCATAAGTCTCTTTATCTCACCATTTCAAAATCAGCAACTTCAAAATGGCAGGGGGACCATGCGGATACCTAAAGTTAGGAACTGGACATTCCTGTGAGTGGAAGGCCTGGAATCCTATAGTGTGCCTATCATAAATTTTTCCTAAAATTTAACAGCACTCTAGTATTTTATCTCTTCGCTATTCTGTTAAAAGTGTCTCTTCTTGTCCTACATAAAAAAACCCTCAAAGAACAATAATCACAGGCAGTGACTCAAAGAATTAAAACATTGAAGGGCACAAAACTGGTGAAAATATGGGACATGTTTTCATCATGAGTGGGTCACTTCCCAACAAAACTAACTATGAAATTGGTAAAATGTTTGTGAAATTCAGAGAGAATTTCTTTAGAAGCCAGTATCTTACGGATCATGGAATCGTATAGGAGAACACACTAAGTTCTACTTTTCCATCTTCTAGGAACAATCTTAAAAGAAATTAAGAGAGAAAACATTCCAAAACATCATTTATCAGCAAATTTTACACAATAACATACAGAAGATGATAAAAGAAAAAAGAGTGCAGCTAAAGGTTGTGATTAAACCACAGTTGAGCTAGAAAGAGGGTCACGTAGAGGACTTCGGTTTAAAGAACACAAAGGAGACTTGAGACACACATTTCTAACCCTCAACTATGTCAGAGAAAATAATTCTTGCTTGGCAAAGATTTCGAACCATCAAATTCCTAAATCATCTGGGCACTTCTGAAGATCCCTAAATATAACAGTCTATCTTAGGATGAAGAAAAACTTGTTTCAGGACAATTTTCCTACATGTCTAACATTCTTGTTTGAGAATCTCACACTTGTGCCTCTGCCTTTCAAATAAATGTTGGGCATTTTTCTGTTGCTATTTTTAATCTATTAAACATTCAGGATATTCCTGGTATTTGTAGTTTACAAATTTATTTTCTCATGTAAGCTCAGCAAATTTATGTCATGCAGCATATATTTTAGATTTTGAGTAATGCCTACCTAGAAATGACCCAACAGGTGTCATCCATATTAATAACTTCATCTTCAAATGATGTTAAATATAGTTTTTGTTCAGGCCCCACAAAACTATTTCTATGTTTCAAGATGATTATGATCTGAAATTCACTGATAAAACATAGCTATTTCTTTGAAACCCAGAATTGGATAGTCAGATATTTCAAAGGAGATAAGTTCATATTTTTCTTAAGTATGTGACATCTGGACCATGCTATCTAGGGTGTGATTGTTATATTCTTTTATATTCATCTAATACATAAATTTGTTTTTATCTTATAAGGTACTTTATATTTCATAGTGTATATTATACAATATCTTTATTAATGTTTTATTTATTATAGGAAAAGCCATAGAGAATAACAAAAAAGTATTTTAGCATTATCTAAACTTCTGGTCCTTACTAAAATGATTTAAATTTCTTAAATTTTAGTTTATTCTACTTCAAATGCTGCCTTTTCATACATTTACATCCTCTATGACTTATATAACATGACATGGAGGAAAATAGTTTTGCTTTGTTTGTAACATTCTCCCATAACAGCCAATCTTCTATAAGGACTTCAAAATTTCTTCCTATGCCATTTCCTTTAGCAATTCATATCATCACTTACATCCTTGTTGCCATGAATACTCTTCTCTTTCTACTGCTGCATTCTTATCTTGAAAAGATTATTTATTTTTATTTTATGTGTAGGAGTGTTTGGCCTGCACTTATGTCTATGCATGCCGTGTACCTGAAGCTCATGGAGGCCAAAGAGGTTGTCACATCCTTGGAACTGGAGTTACAGACAGTTTCAAGCTACCATTGGGGTGTTGGGTATGGAACCTGAATCCTGGGAAAAAAAAAACAGCTAGTACTCATGACCTGAGCCATCTTTCTAGTGCCTACTGCAATCTTCTTCTCATCTTTTCCCACCACTGAAAGAAATTTCCCCTCAGCCAAGATGTCTCTCAAGCATCTTTTCTTTTTTTTCTCTTTGATAGGATCCCCTAAAAGTGATGTGTGGTTCAGTGGGTACCACAGTGGCCATTACAACCGATAGACTATCTCTCTGTAAAAGGATCCTTTTGTATTGGTTATGAACACTCATCGGACTACCAAAGCTGACTTCTTCATTCCAGCATAATCGCCAGACTGGGTCGCATGTGACAGTATTAGCTACATCCTATCAACTCATTTTACTCAGTATTTGTGCTGAAGTAAACACCATAGCTCAAACTATAACATTGATCCTGAGCATTAGCAAGCTACACCTGTGATCCACTGTCTCTGTGAGGGCTGTCTCACCATTCTCCCACCCCTGATTCCTACCTCATCAATGTTAATGCTCCCCCATCACAAACCTTTCCCCTGCTGAATTTACAGAGGCCTCCTGCAAGATTTCCTCCTTGCTATCCATCACCTGTGTATGAAATGGTAGCTTCCTTGGATAGTAGCTCCAGGTAACAACCTAGTTATTCCTTGCTTTATGTTCCAACGGGCATCAAACTTTACATGTCAAAATATAGACATTGTCGTTTTTCCTTTCACCTGTGAGCCTCATCTTGTGCATTTGGCTAAAAACAAAAACAAAACCTAACTGGAGAGTTCGAAAATTACCCTTCTTTGCCATCTTCCATATCCAGTTGGAGTCTAATATACATTCTATTCTCTTCAGGTAGTCCTGTAAGTGACTTTAAACACTTGTATCAGATATTGACATAGACAAGCATTAAAAGTGATCCAATTTATCCTCTACTGATTTAAAACACCAATATAAGCTCTTTACATGGCCCTTCCATGATTAGGTTCTGTCTTCCCCTTCAGACATCCCTAGCTATACTCAAACCACAGAGTTTGTTCTAGAACACATCAAGATCCCTCCTCTCCTGGGTCCTTTTATTTTCCCCCATGCATTTCTGTTGCTGTTCTGCACTTATATTGCAACTCTGATCTTCATCTGGACCTCGGTCAATTGTCCCTCTCCCTGCTCCTTTAAGGCTTGTGGCAGAGAGTGACTAAGTGTGAATTACCTGGTTGTTATGAACATGGATCAATACCCAGCAGTTTCATGTCATCAGAAACTCTAGTATTAAGTGCTTCAATGATTCTAGAGTGGCCATCGAGCATGAAATATAAATCCAGATAATCTAGCACTGGAAGGTTTTGTCCTCTTTGGTTGGTGTTCTTGTTCTTGTTACCAAACACAGACTTCAGCCAGGGTGACAAAAGACAGGATATGTACGATGTGCTGAAAGTCCTTCTTGTGAGCAGGGATGACACGCTATGGCTAAGGTGGAACCTTGCATTTTGCGATAACACTCAGCCGCATCCTGACTAGAGCAGACCTTGATCCATTCACCTAGTCATACTGCAACACCTGTGTATCTTTGCCTTTCTGGTCTCGGCTCTAGTCTGGCTTTTGTACTTAATAATTACACAGTGCCAATAAAAACTCTAAAGAGCAGTGACAAAAATAGTCAAGTCGGACATTACATTTTTTCACAGCATTTCTTCTGAATTAACTTTGAGAGTTCATGCTAACTTCAGGTTTGAAGTTCAACCAGTCAGAAAGAAATAAACCAAGATATCCTCATATATATAACAAGACAAAATATAACTCCAACTAACACTTTAGAGGGAAGAAGCCACAGTTTTCACAACATCATCACTTTCAAATCTTTGGGTTTCTTTCTGTCTTCAGAAGCAGGGGTACCATGCATACCAGCCATTGCATGGCAGGGCTAAGAACAATCAGGAAGCCATAAAAAAGTAACAGATTCTATGCTGAGATACTTTTACAGGTGTGTAAAAATGCTAGGTGCAGATACTTTAGATAAACATCAGAGGATTGCCTGTCTAATGTTGAGCTTTGGAGATTTTTTTTTCTGTGGATAGCAAAGTAGATGGAAAGTGCTAGACCATTGGTTCTCAACCCATGGGTCACGATCCTTGGGGGTCAGATGACCCAGGGGTCACCTAAGACCATCAGAAAACACAGATATTTACATTATGATTCATAACAGTAGCAAAATTACAGTTATGATGTAGCAACAAAAATAATTTTATGGTTGGGGGTCACCAGAACGTGAGAAACTGTATTAAAGGGTTGTAGCATTTGTAAGGTTGAGAACCACTGATCTCGATTTAAAACCATTTATAGTGTCTACCACTTGCTCATTGTTAAAATAATGAAAACACAATCAAGTTTTAGGGTTAAGAAGACACATACATGAGTTCCAGGGACAAATTTGTCAAGTGAAAGCCATTACAATATTTCAGTAGGTGTTAATCCATTCATATGCTACCCATAAAATTTCCAATAAAATTACTCTATATTTGCATATTATGTTAATTAGTGTATATATAGGCACTAATTTATATATAATAAATAAAAACATTCAATTAACATATCTTTTGCAACTGAGAAAGCCCAGAGAGTTTGTGTGTTTTTCCAACATCACACAACTATTATTGCAGCAGAATCTGCAGTTATTCTATTGTAGCATGCCAACAATAAAACCTTACAAAGCAAATGTAATTAATTTCCACAGAGAATCATTTACGTTGAGAGTAATTAGATCAGGAAATACCCATAAAGCTGAAATCTTTTATAGAGACCTTATCTTTTATGGTGAATTTTATTTATCACAACAACTATAGATCATGACATTTTAATAGTTTTTTTTGAGTTTTCAAGTTTTAAGCAGTCTAATGAACCACTCTTGAAAAATAAAAATTTTATTACATTGGATTTCAGTCTTTTGACTTTAAGTGAAGCAGGTCAGCGGGTTTAAGAATTCCATGAGTTTTTCCTTTGAACGAATCTATGACAGGGATTCATTAAACACTCAAAATGCCTACATTGTGCTAACAGGAGTATTCTCTGAAGCAATCTCATTTGGAGAGACTTGGGCTGTTATTCAGGTTGGAAACTGCCTGGAATGGCTTCACTGGAGGCATTCTGTCTTAAGTTCACCCCAGAAAATGAAGTTGTGGCTTTGTGATTAGGGTTTGCTTGTCTGTTTGTTTTTATCTCAGCAGTCTATCAATCTATGCTTTTATTTATAAATGTTAAGCTTTGCTAGTTGGGAAAGGGGAGACATGGCTGGAGTAAAGGGCCTTCAGACAGAGGGCTTTCTGGAAGCTACAATGGGCCTTATCTCAGAATCGCACATTGTTTTGAGTATATGCTATAGCACACCCTCAGAGCTGTTCCCAAGGGAGGCAAGAACCCATGTGCTCACACTGAACTTTGTGATGAACAAGTAACACAGTTATACTTTCAAAAGGCACAGGGCTAGCTCTGTTATTTAAAACTGTTGTTCAAGCAAAATGTGTGACTTTCAACTGGAAATCAAGTTTTCTGACAAAAAGCCCAGTATAAAGAATTGCAAACTACAAAACATCAGAACAAACAAAAGAAGAAAAGTAAAAGAAAAAAAGAAGTCGAGGGACATAATAAACACCTAGGAACATGTTACCCAGTAGTCCAAATTCCCCACTGCAGGGTGTTTCTTCGTTGACCCTGAGCACAAGGAAACGCAGAAGGCAGAATGGGATCCCATGGTCTCTTACACAAGCAGGAAGGCATGCAGAAAAGTCTCTAAGCAACGGTGCAAATGCAGTTAACTTGAAAATGGGGCTAAGTGCGGAGATTGAGAAGAAATCAGCTTCTTACCATCTGAGAATGACTTCTAGGACATCCATTGATATCTTCCACTTTCTCATTGGCTAAAACCAAGAAATAAAACAAAAGAGAGAAAAAAAGAACGACATGCTTAAGCAATGAAGTGAAACACACACAGGAAAAAAAAGGCGACCTTTAAAATAAAATAAAAAATTAAAAACACCAAGCAGAAATGCCACTGCTTCCCCTACTCAGCCTCCCAAGCCAGGGACAAGGGAGCCAACTTGTTATCAGCCAACGATTCCATGTGCACAAATCAAGCAAAGGAAAAAAAGGGGGGTGTGTGAGTGAGGGAGGAGGAAGTTGCTGCTGGCTTTCCAGCTGTGCCAAATGACTGCTGACATGAAACCTTTCACAAATGTCCCTGCTGGATCAGGATCCAGTTTCAAGGAGTCTCAGTGTATGAGCTCCTCCGGTTAAGGAAACACACATGGGAGGCATATGGTTTAACGAGGCTTTCCTTTCTGACAATCTATGTAAAGACACAGTTTGAGCTATTGCAGAGTGTGGCCAGAATGCCTTTTTCAGTCTCACGTAAACATATTCAATTAAATCAGAGACAAGAACACTCCTGTCTTGGACACAGGAGACGATTCTGTATGCATCAGTCCTAAACTACAACGTAGCAAAAGAGTAGTGAGCAGAGAACCCCTCCAAGTTGTAGAGGGCAGGTCTCACCGATGATCTGGATGATCTCAGCCAGAAGGACCCCGTCTGCAATGTCCTGCTGCAAATCCTTAATCAGCCGCTTGTGGCCAGATTTTGCCAGGTAGTGGTTGGCCCAGTCAGTGTAAATCTGTGGAAGACAGGGAGGGAAGAAGTGAGATGGGGCGTGGGAGGAGAGAGAGAGACAAGAAAACTGCTCAAGGCAAATGCAAGACTCGGGAGGGAAACCGTTCAGGATCGCATTCCAGCTAAAGAAGTCACAGCTCCAAAGGAAACAGTTGTAAAGTCATTTTTAAACGGCTCTTTCCCCCACTTATCTCTTGTTTCAAAGGACGATGAATCATTCCTTTCAAAACCATGGACTAGTCAGTTGTGACCAAGCAAAACTCCCTTCCCAGCTGACTCGGGAGGAGATCGCTAATGGAACCAGTTTGGGTTTTCTCTTTGCTCTTTCCCTCCCCCCCTTATTTTGAAAATAATCCTGTCTGTGTAAAGGGAAGCCACCTGGTCTAATTTATGGAGAAACTTTGTAAAAATGTGTTTCTCCGAAGAGACGTTATTGAATTTGCCATCTGAGATACTATATGTGACAATATTTTGGCATCCTTTTATGAAATAATTGCAAATGCCTTCCTGTCTAAGATATTTTGTTTGGACTGTCATCTCTTATTTAAACCTCCTGAAATGTGTTTGTATTAGAACAGGGAGGCGGCAAATGGAGTTACAATTACAATACAGAACAGAGAAGTGTATTGTAAGCCACAGGCTTGGCAATTTGGCTTACAAATAGGTGATTCCAGCAACTGGCTGGTCATGATATAAAGAAAACCTGAAGCTTCAAGAATGCCACACACATACGCACAAAAAGTTACTTCTTAAAACGTTATTAGTCTATTAGGCTTGAAGATGTTTCAATTGCATGGGTTGTTCATTAGTAACTGTGTTACAAGGTAGATTATGATAGGACATATTATTAAAAATTGAAACGAGAAGAGAGAAAGGGAAAAAGAAACAGACAAAAGTAGCTGGAATCATGGCTCCGAGGTTCAGAGTGTGAGCTGTTCTAACAGAGTACCCACTTGGGGTTGCTCACTGTCACCTGCCGTGTCATCTGAGATTCCGGGGCTCATATCCACTCCTCTGGACTACGAAAGCAATACACACCAGTGCATATTTCCATACATAGACATACGCAGGTACACGTGATTAAAAGACAAATCAGTTTTAGAAAGCATACAGAAGTGTTATAAGAAATAGTGGGATCAGAGCTGGGATGATAAAACTCAGATATGAGAAATCCATGAGAGATCTTCCCGACAGAGGGTGTGACCCAGGCAAGGAAGAAGCTCCAGAAATGCTGAGTCTAAGGAAAAACTGTGGCTGATTGAGGATGCCTGAAATGAGTACAGCCTAGGTCAGAGAGTGAGTTTTATCTAAGCGTCACAAGCCAACAAAGGCCAACAGAGTGAAAAACTACTATTTAAAGATTTAGGTGCTGGAGAGACTCCTCAAAGCACTTACTGCTCTTGCAGAGGACCAAGGTTAGGGCCTTAGCACCCACATGGCAGTTCACAACTGTCTTTAACTCCAGTTCTGAAGGATCTGATTCCCTCTTCTGTCCTCTTTAGGAACCAGTTAAGTATATGGTAAACATATATGCATACACATGAAATAAAAATTTAAATAAGCTAAATGCATTTTTCTTATAGTAATAGAGCTCATATCTGGTACCTTTCATAGGCAAGACAAATATTTTACCACTGTGCTAGAGATAAGCTCTCCCTAACATGACTGGGTCAACCTTGAGTTTATACTGTGGCTTAAGCAAGCATAGACACTGAGATCCTCCTGTTTGAACCTATGGAATAGCTAAGGATACAGAGATGGAAAACAAGAGCTGACTACTTCTAAGAAAACAAACACATACATTGTAATTAGTAAATCAGAAGTATATGAGACAAAACAAAACTGGGAAGGTTTCCCAGAAGTTGTGACCCTTCATAATTTTTATTAGCTTGCTATAAAATGTTCTATGAGTATTGAGTATGCCTAAACAACAGTTTACCATTTTAGTACATTTTNAGACAGACAGACAGACAGACAGACACAGGGTTGCACAGAGACAAAAACACAGACACACACACCCAAAGACACATACTCATACACAGTCATACACATATAGATGATACACAGACATGCAGACATATACCACATTAGGTACAAAATTAAAACTGCATTCTATAATTTTTGTTTTTTAAATAACAATTTAACAGAAATTCTAAAAGTCATTTCATGTATATTTGCATCAATATTCTTGATAGCATATTGCAGAAAAAGTTCAGTACTCCTGTCAGAGGATAATTAATATTTCTGACTATGATTTTACTGAATTTATAATTGAATATTTATATGAATACTAATACACTGATACTTTATATGGTTAAACACATAAGTGGGCCTGATAAATGTTTTCAGGGTATTACTAAGTAGAAACATTCCAAAAGTATAAAAACATATAGATAATATACTTTTAGAAAATATCAAGGAACATCTTAGGTATATCTGGTGATTCTTATTTACCTCACTGTGTGAATAATTAAAGGTGTATAGATATGTAAGAAAGACTAGGTTGGTAAGTGCCGGTTGATTTTTTTTATATCTATGATCTATATTATTTGTAAAGTAACAAAGCTCTGATTCTCTTGCCTGCTCATGGGACCCTTTTCTGCCTATTGGGTTGCCTTGCCTAGCCTTGATATGAGGATTTGTCCCTAGTCTTTTTACTTGCTGTTATGGTTCAACTGATATTCCTGGGAGGCCTGATCTTTTCTGAAGAGAAATGAAGGAGCAGTGGATCTGGGAGAAATAGGGAGGGACACTAAGAGGAGGGGAGGGAGGGGAGACCGAAGTCAGGATGTATTGTATGACAGAAGAATAACGAAAAAGAAAATGACTCATGGCTCTCTATAAATCACAATGTGAACAATTTCTAAATGCGTTTATTTGGCAGTCCTTTCATATCCACTTATTTGGTGAAACTTAAGGTTGTTTTGTATTTGCGTGCCTGAAAATATTTCTTTTGCTGTTTGTAAAGATTTATAAATTTAAAACATTTAGTATTCTCCTTTTATCTGCACTTCATCCAAGTAGTAGAATTCTAAGTTCACAGTTCCAGATGAAGAATGGCCTGAGTTCGACTTGGATTGTAGCAGTTTCTCCATAGGCAGGGGTCACAGAGCCATCGGCTGACTTTAAAATGACTGGTGTTGGGAGTCAGACAAATCTAATATGGGGCCCTGGAGAATTCACCACCACTGTGAACTTAGGAAAGTTACCCACTCTTTCAAAACTGTAAAATAGGGTAAATAATAAACCTTGCATCACAAAACTGTGCCAAGATGAATAAAGTAGCACCTCTATAAAACCTGTGACACAGTTACTCCCAAAGAATTCCCTGCCACCATAGCCAGCATTGTGACATCTAGCTGTTCGTTGCTAGGCTAGCTTGAGAGTAAATACTTGTTCAAGTTATTGCCTTACGGAGATGAAGTAACTGGAAAACCAGGGCAAAGGCTGAAGAACTTGCAGTGCTGACTTGTGGCTCTATACTTCTGTCAGATGCTTATCTTCTAATTAACTGTGGCTTCTGGGTTCTCTGCCTCCTGAGCTACAAGACTGGATTGAAGTACAGTGGTTACCTCAGTACCTCTGCTAAAGGCTACTGCATCACCTTCCATGCTGCCTGGATTTTATTTTAGGAGGACACTAGCTAACATGAAAAGAAATGTTGATTTTAAATAACAAACTGAATGAAGTATATAAATAACAAAACAATAGTTTTACCCATCAATGCATGCTGAAAGAGCCTTACCATGTGTACAACTCTTTCAGGGAATTTAGGCAAACAGATGGAAGCCAGTTGGCTGGCTTTAACTACTGATAAGAAAGCCTCAGGCTAGTCCGGCAGACCTTGTCTGTTTGCTTCCGGATTTTCTCCAGGGGATTTCACACCTGAGGTCTTTGCCTGAAAGTATGCTTAGAACACAGCCCTGACTTTCCTTGTCATCAGCAAAATCAGTAACTAAATGAATGAACTGAGAGCTCATTTCTGGTTAAAAATCACACACACAAACTTTTAGTTAATTATCCTTTTGCAAGAACATATATACTTTCTGTAATAAAAGAAATGATAGCGTACAAAGAAATCATGAGAGGGGAAAATTGTACATCCCAAAGGAATGTTATAACTGGAAAAACATAAAACAATTACAGCACAAAATATAATTATATATTATAAATGATTAAAACATATTTTATATAGATTACTTATTTACTCATTTCTTTATAAAAGATCTGTTATATATATCAGGTTAATTTTAAATTCACATCTATGCCCCAGATGACCTTGAAAGTGTAGCAATCTCCCTGCCTTGGTTTCTCAAGCACTGAGATTAAAGGCATGCACCACCATACCCAGACTGTTTCTTCAAACTCTTAAATTGAAATGTGAGTTGAGGAAAACAGTGGTGATGTGGAAATCCCCTCTGTATGCTGTGATTACTATGAATGAATAAAGAAACTGCTTTGGACCTGTAGCAGGGTAGAACTTAGGTAGGCAGGGAAAACTAAACTGAATGCTGGGAGACAGAGGTGGAGTCAGAGAGAAGCCATGTACCCCTGCAAGAGATGGATGCCAGAACTTTAGGCAGTAAGCCACAGCCACTTGGCATTACACAAATTAATAGAAATGGGTTAAATTAATATGTAAGAGTTAGCCAATAGGAAGCCAGAGCTAATGGGCCAAGCAGTGATTTAATTAATACAGTTTCTGTGTATTTATTTCAGGGCTAAGGGGCCGAGAACAAAGAAGCAGCCTCCTTACAACACAGTGGGGAAAAGGAGGTGTCTCTCCAATGAGGGAGTGGAAATGAATAGAAGACATGGTAAGAAATCAAAAAACTCACTAGTCAACTTTCTGTTATGCTCTGATGAGAGAGAATGCAAACAGCCCTGTCAACTTTCATTAACTTCTGTTGTTTGAATTGATGTGGAGGGATGAGAAATTATGTTCTTATGCTGGGTTTGGACTGCAGCTTCCTTTGGTTCATTAACATACAACACAGTCATTCTATGAAACTTTTCAGCTCCAGTTGATTGAGTTAGGAAATGTTATATTTCCCAGGATTAAACTGTGAATTAATAGAAGTTCTTGAGTGAAGAAATTCGTATAAATGGGAGTAATATAAAATGAATATAAACTCAATATTTGGCAATTTCTATTCAAACTCATTGAGTGTTTTCATTGCCAAGCTTTAGGCCAATGCTTCAAAAGCTTCAAATATGGCTAGCTCCTAATTTCCAAAGTCAGTGTTCTTTAAGTATTTTACCTAACAAATGGTATATACATCTCTATGAATTATACTTTGGAAATTAGATAAAAATTAATAAGATTACATTGACAAAAATCTAATCAGAAATTATATTACAAGTATTTACACATATATATGTGTATTTATGCATATATAAGCTTATTTACATTAATTAGAATAAGTCAAAGGTATCATGCATCAACATGAATTTTTGGCCTATTATATAATATGTGCTTTTAGATGACGCATTCTACAGCATGAAGTTTAAATTCTATCACTTCCCATCCATGTAAGGTCCACTAACTGAGTATTTATTTACTCAGTACCAGGGACTCTTCATTCATAAAACAGGCAATATCACCATTATCTCTGAACAAAATTTCTCTGAAGTATAAATGAAATCTGACACAGCCTTTCACTTAATACATTTATTAAGTGTTAAATATATTACAACTAGTTTGCTATTTAAATATATATTTTCATTATAATGAGAATTGTAATAATTTTTAAAGAACCATAGTTACTGTTAACTCATTAAACCTAAGATATCCATCTAATTATAATAATATGAAACAATTAAGGAAATCAGTTACAAGTTGTAATGACCTCTTAGGAATATGCCCTTATTATTATTTAATTTCATTTTTATTGAAAGGAGACTTTTTTCATGCAATACATCTTGATTATGGCTGGTCCTCCCCAACTCCTCCAAGATCTCCCCGCTTGTCCCACTCCTACCCACCCAAATTCACAGTCTTTCTTTCTTTCATTTGAAAACAAACAGGCATTTAAAGTAATAGTAACAATAAATTAACATAAAAGTAAAAATCAAATGAAACAGAATATGATAATACAAACAGAAGAAAAGGGGACAAAGAAAAGACACAGAAAACACATACAAAGGCAGATACACACGCATTCCCACTCACAGAAAACCCATTAAAAACAAAGTTGGAAACCACAAAATATTAGAAAAAGACTTTAAGGTTAAAAAGAAAAATGACTATAAGGTTCAAAAGAAAAAAGATCCCAGATAAATTATTATGAAACAAAAAAATCTACAAAAATACCATTGAGTTCACTTTGTGCTGGTCATCTACTGATGACCACAGGGACTTGTCCTTGAGAGTGGTTTGTATACCCAGTGAGACTCAGTTGGAGAAAACCAACTTTTCCTTTGTGAGTGGTTATAAATTGGAGATAGCTTCTAGGTGAGGGATGGGTTCTGTGTCCACTTCTCTCAACCCTGGGACCCCATCAGCCTTGTCCTATGCAGGCCCTGTGCCCACTGCCATAGTCTCTTTGAGTTCATGTGTATGTCATATAATACATATAATAAAATACCTGTTTTGTTATGAAGTTAAAAGATGATATAAAGCCAACAGTATGAATAGTACATATATATCTTGTGCCATGAACCCATCACAAAAAATAACATCAGAGGAAGATGCCCCACAGAACCCTAAACTTGATTTGTGTTATTGGCAAAAACATACTGCTTTTTATTGTTATTTTTGTTTTTATTCAATTTTTTCATTTATTTTAAATACCAACCACAGTTAACCTTTTCGCCGCTCTTCCCATTCTTTCCCCCATCTCCCATCTAACCTCCCATCCAATCCTTCTCCCTTCAAAAGGAGCAGGCTTCCCATGGGAGTCAACAAAGCATGGCATATCAAATTCAGGTAGAAACAAGCTTCTCCCCCCTGCATCAAGGCTGGGCAAGGCATCCAAGTATGGGGAACAGGTTCTAAAAGGCCAGTTCATGCATCAGGACAGGTCCTGATCCCACTGCTAGGGGCACCATAAACAGACCAAGCTAAACAACTGTCATCCACGTGTGGAGGTCCTAGGTCGGTCCCATACAGGTTCCCTAACTGTCAGTTCAAAGTCTACAAACTCAGGTCATCTGTCTGTGACACACTGCCATTTAATCCATCCAGGTAAACTGCTCTTAATTGTGTAAACCATTGCTCATTTTTTTTCTTTCTTTCTTTTTCTTTCTTTCTTTCTTTCTTTCTTTNTTCTTCTTCTTCTTCTTCTTCCTCCTCCTCCTCCTCCTCCTCCTTCTTCTTTTTAATTTGTGATAGGTTTTCTCTGTGTAACAGCCCTGGCTGTCCTGCAATTTACACTGTAGACCAGGATTGCCTTGAAACTCATGAAATCTGCCCAGCTCTGCCTCCTGAGTTCTGGGACTAAAGGCGTGTGCCACCACCACTTGCAAGTTCATTTTAGTTCTTGATGAGTGTGCTATGTATAACCTGCCACTCAGCTACATATAAACATTTAGGCCTGTTTAATTTACTCCATAGATAATACTAAGCTACTTACATGGATGTAATGATTTATGTTTAATGAATGGCAAGTAGTCTAAGGAATGGAGGCTATCAAGATTCTTCAGTCGGAATTAGATTTATCTGAATGAAAGACATGATGATCGTCGGTGTGTTTTATAAATGCAACATGTGTGACTAGATTTCCAAGCGTCGGGTGAGTCAAGGTCACCCTGCACTTATTCATCTCATACTCCTTTCTTCTCTGCACTAAGGCAGCAAACACTACATTCCTCAAAGAACCGTTGTTCCCCAGGCACAGAGACTCTTCTTGTTCTAAAATTAAAATTAATCTATTGTAAGATAACAAATTATAAATTAATAAATAGCTATTTGGTTTCAAGAGACCTTAAGGTTCATGATTACAATGCTAGTTTACATGTCTATCAGCTTGAATGTTCATCATATTTTACTAAGGATATTTAAAATGTACTTTTCTAATTTCAAAATTATTTTGCACTGATATTAACTGTAAGCATAATACTTACAGTTTCTCTCTCTATATATATATATACATATGTATATATATACATGTATATATATGTATAAACCTCAGAGAACAACAAACGAATAGGTACACTGAGATCATAAAGAGCAGCTGAAGGAGAGTGACCAAGGATGTGAGCATTCCTTGGAACCAAACATTAGAAGGAAATGAAGGACGAGAGAAAAAACCTGACAGGCACCCCTTTGGGTTGAGTTTCACAGGAGCCCTTGGCCCAGAGAAGAAAAAGCAAATACTCAATGACAGAGCCTAGAAAAGCATTCATACCCCTCCCCTTCCACAGGCGTCTTCTCAAGAAAAGTTAGCAGTGAGCCCAGAGATAATGGAAATCAAAACAAGGCAGGCAAATGGACCTGACACTGGGAAATAGGAAGGCCAGGCGGGTGCAGACAGAGTATGGTCACTCAAGTCTGACAGGCATCATTACATCTGGGCATTTATGAACAATGGTGGTGCTGTCGCGATAAGCAGCAATCTTGCGCACTGACCAGACAATAGCCTCAGACGGAAAAGAGAGAGAGGAAAAAGGGAGAACCTGGATATGAGCGAGCCTTTTTCTCAAAGACTGAATTTTAGCCCATAAGTAACTAAAGCCACTTCTAATACAGAGCAGCATATTCTTGAATATGGTACAAAACCTTAGGCTTGAGAGGAATTATATATTATATTTTTATTTAATAAATCATGCATACAGTATGCTTTGATCCAATCTACCTACTGTTCCCTTCCCACCAATTCTTCCTGTTCTCCATCACTTTTCCCTACCTTCTTCATGTGCTCTTTTAAACCCATTGAGTCCAAATAGTGCTGTATGGGAATGGCTGTAAGACCATCTTTGATGAGTAGCTTCTCAGTGTCAGCATCCCTGAACAAAACAGGCTCTCCCTACTTCAGCAACCACTTTTGTCAACAGAGAAATTCAAGTGGTGTAGGACTAATATTGCAGAAATAGTCTCTGAATTCAGGTGTGACAAGCAATAAAAATCCCTTATATTATTTTAGCCAATTATAACTTTAAAATAAAAATAAGAGTAGATTATCTTCCAACTAAAAATCACATAAGAGATCTCAATTACCTTAAAAATGTTTCTTCATAAGACAATTTTCATACATTTTTAGAATGAATTATTTTAAAGTAAAAGAGCTGGCAATGACAACAACAACAACAAAAACCATGGATGAAGCTAACAGAAAAATGATGGAGAAGTGAGGCCCACCACCAAAGGGGACAGCTTTGGCAGGAGGAGAAGAGAAGATTCTTTCATGGAATACAAAGATAACTAAAATCTACAAAGGAGCAGAAAAGTTGGACAATACAGTGAATTCAGAGAATCATGAAGGTTTTGATTTGAATAGACCATGGAGAGGGCGCACATGGGAAGTCAGAAGTAAGAGGTTAGAAAACAGGAAAGCACCAGGCAAAGAAGGAATACACATAAGATAAGGTAGCTGACCTCAGATTTATCTTATCTTATTATTATTCTCTAGATGCCTGTTTGTTTTCTAACAAGAAACAGAAAGGGTGTGGATCTGGATGAGAGGGGAGGGGGAAAGAGAAACTGTAATCAGAATATATTGCATGAAAAAAAATATATTTTCAATAAAAGACCAAAAAAGAAGAGATTTCATCAAAAAAAGGATTAAGGGCTACCAAAAATTTGATGAGATAAATTTAAGTATTGTTAATACACACAGATAAAACAATTCCAAGTAAAACAGATCAAGTGAGGAGCAGAAGAAAAGTCAAGGAAATTATAATTATTATCCTAGACTCTATTAGGAAGGAGACAGTTTATCCACCAGGAGAAAGACACATACATGCAAACAAACACATAAATATTTGAAGAAACATGGGATAAGATGTTTTGAAGTCAAAACTATTAGATCCAAATAGGTTAAAAGACTAGAAGATTAAATTGGAAAATAGATAAAAATGAAAATTTAAGCAATACAAAATATCATGTAGCATCATATTAAAGAATAAAGTCATTAGATTAAATGTCAGTGAAATGTATATTTCCAATTGAAGAGATTTTTTGAATAAAATCATAAAAGTTTTCAGCATAGATTAAAAAGTTAAAAAGTGATACCAATAATCAGGGATAATGAAAATATCCTAATAGCTAAAGGGCCACAGAGAAGAAAAAAATTTCCAGTTCCTGTCAAAAGAAAGCAAAGAAATGACATCGCCAGTCTCAGTAACCCTCCTAAGTCTAGCCGTTTTAGAGAAGTTCCTATATTCTGGAGGACGGTGGTGTCCAATCTCAAATATGCAGGCTGCCAGAGAAGACAGAAAAATAAATAGATAAAAAACTTGTTCAAAGTGTTACCAAAAAAACCCAACAAAACTTCTTATCTATAGCCCCTTAGGAATATATGGATAAGAATAAGAAAATTCAAGCAGGTGGCCGAATACAGGAGAAAGGCAAAAAGCATTGTCATGTGCATGCTTGGCAGCATATCATCTTCCTGTGAGATAGACTAGAGAGCCGTCATTTCGGTGGAACACAGAGAACTGAGTTTAGAATTGTTGACTGCAGACAGATACTGCAAGTAACATACATTCTGACAGCTTAGATAAAGAAGATTTTACAGAGATGCCCTTTACAGAGCAATTGGAAACCAGAGAAAAAATTTGGATATTGGTCTTTAAAAATCTAAATTAAAAAGGGTGGTATGATTATTAGTGGTAGGCAAGAAAAGGACAACAAATTTTGCTTTAGAAAGGGCTGTAATCAGGGTATATTGTATGTGGTTTGGCAGTAAAGGATATTTACATGGAAATAATTTAAATATATGGATTTAGATGAAAATTATAATGTAAGTATATTGGGGATAGGATAAATGGAATGGAAAAAAGAGAGGAACTAAATCTTGTGTTTTTATAAAAAGCAACATAAAAATCTCTATAATCCATATATTAATATTATGGCATATCACTTGGAGATGTTGAAATAAGGGTCTTCGAAAACTGTTAAATAGTGCAAAATCAGTTTCCTCTGTTGTGAACAGGAAGAGGAGGTAATAGAGGATGGCTGTGATTTTTTTTGAGATTTTATTAGTTTTTGAGATTTTATTAGTTTTATTTTCTCAAATGGGTGCTTTATCTTCATGTTATCTGTGCACCATGTACATAAAAGCCTGTAGAAGCAAGGAGACATCAGATGCCTTGGGCATGGAGTTAAGATGTTTGCTAGACTCCATGTGGGTGCTGGGAATGGAGCCCAGGTCCTCTGGAAGATCAGCCAGCACTCTTAACTGCTCAGTCATGTCTCAACTCCATGACTCATGAAGCTATTTTGCATTCATTTTCTGATACTGATTTAAACTACTTTTTTGAAAATAAAGATATGGAAAGAACCAGAGTAAGAGAGATTGTGGCCATTAGCCAAAGGTGTGGAGATATAGAAAGTGCAATGTTCAGTAAGCAGTCAGCAGGGTATGGAGGTCAAACAGTCAGTCAGTGGAAAAGTTCAAATTTGTAATTTAGGCTGGCACTAGCACTAGTTATATTGTTAGCCACTTAACAGACACTGGATAGAGATTGGTTGAAAGCTCATAGAGTCATCAGCAGGGAATTCACAGGTATTCCTCTGGAGCTGGTCATGTCAGGCTAATACAAAGGCAATCTATA
Source organism: Ellobius talpinus (assembly GCA_001685095.1). NCBI lineage: Eukaryota > Metazoa > Chordata > Mammalia > Rodentia > Cricetidae > Ellobius > Ellobius talpinus. The sequence goes on from LOJH01070554.1 coordinate 19,605, forward strand.
AGTTCAATGCAATCCCCATTAAAATCCCAACAAAATTC
>LOJH01070592.1:1544-13934 GCA_001685095.1 Ellobius talpinus
TGAGTTTGAGGCCAGCCTGGTCTACAAGAGTTAGTTCCAGGACAGGCTCCAAAGTAAAAGAGAAACCCTCCTTTGAAAAACCAAAACAAACAAAACAAAAAACAAAAAATTGCCCTATTGATATAATATGGCAAATAGCACTCTCTATATATTCTTCTTCACATGTTTTTAACAAGGTGTTGTGGGAACATATTTTCCTATGCAGATATTTCAGCACCACATAGTAATACTGTAATTATTTAGCCACCTCTAAGGCTGCACTTCCGGGTCCTAAGGCCGGCACATGTGGGCTGACCCTTGGGAACAGGGCCCACGTGACACACGTGCACGCATGCGTGGTTACCTCCACCTGTGACTCAACTAACCCTCTGTGTGCGCGTGCGTGGGTCGCCCGCCATCTGCGTCATCAGCGTCTGATGTGCTCACGCAAACCCCCTGTGCACATGTGCAAGGCATAGGGTCGCCCGTCATCAGTGTCTGACGTAGGCACATCTTCCCCTGTGTGCAAGTGCTAGGAAGCCTTTAAAAGCTGGAAGTGCCATCCCATCTTTGCGAGCTCTCTCTCTTCCCCACACACCGTTTCCTTGGGCCAATGAGCACACTTCTCTTCTAATAAACTCCTAAGTGGGTTTGTTTTCATCTCGTGTCCTTTTCTCACTTGCGTCAGACATTTCAAATACAAGTATATTTCTTTACAATTGCCTAGCACATCTTGGTGTGTGTGGTGTGTGTGTGTGTGTGTGTGTGTGTGTGTGTGTGTGTGCTTTCACCAAGCTCCCAAACTGTGAGACTGTTGGTGAATTTCACCTTTAAAATTGGTTTGGTAGACAGGCATAGTGGCTCACACCTTTAATCCTGGAGAGGCCAGACTGGTCTATATAGTGAGCTCCAGGGCAGGGGAAAAACAAACAAAAAAAATGGTTTGATAGTAGAATGCTTCTTTTGTATTTTGGTGTTGGTTAAGAGTATAATTTCTAGTATATGCAAGTGTGTGTGTGTGGGGGGGGTGTTATAATATCTTTGATTTTCCTTCCATTCTGACTTTGAAATAGGATGTTTGCCTCACCAGCATAAAATATTGCCTAGATTTCAGATTTTTTCTTTTAGAGTGGTAGAAGACAACAAATATTTCAGAGAATTTATGAAATTTACTCCTTTTCCATTCTCATGATCATCTGAGGATATTCTTCAAGTTCGAGGACAATTGGATCTGTCTTCCTGAACTGTCTGGGCATCTCTAAGATCCTGTGCACTGTTTTTCTCCTGACTGTTGCTCTTTTTTTTTTTTAAAAAAAAAGCTTTGAAAATACATGTTCTTAATAATGTTCTTAATAAGAACATTAAGACTAGATTGAAATGTGCAATTGGACACACTTTACTTAGTCTTTCCTCTGACCATAAAGTTCTTTTAAAGTTTTCTAAAGGTTTTGAAACCATATTTAATCTGCTATTAATTATTCTTTTCTTTTATTTTGTTTTGTGTTATAACTAGAACTTTTTTCTCTGCTCAGGGTAATATAGTTCATGACTTTCTCTAATACTTGAATGATTTTGGAATTTTGATTTGGATTTATTTCAGAATCTATTGTAGTATACAGTGCAAAGAACAGATTCAATTTTGTCTCATATTTTCCTATCCAGGTATTCCAGTGCCACATAGTAAAATGTCTTTATTTCCCAGGTGTCTTAGACCTTGGCTTTTTATCAGTATTAAATTTTCATGTTGGATTAGTTCTATTTCTATATTTTCCAACTCTGTTCCATTCACCTTCCAGCTTATGCATGGTCTAGTGCTGTCCTGTTCAAATTGTATAATCCAAATCATTTGTTTTAATATCTGGCATAGTGAAACATTTCCTAGTTCTGGTTGCTTTGTTGTTGTATTTCTATGATTATTTTTCTCTGAGACACAGTCTCATGTGGCCCAGACTATTCTTGAAATCATTATGTAGCTAGGGATGACCTTGACCTGATTTTCCTGCTTTAACCTCTCAAATGCAAAGACTGTAGGTACGATCCCACCATCTATTCTTGCTTGTTTCCTTTGAAGAAATTATATTCAATGAGTCTAAAAGAAAAATGGAAAAAATTTTGTGGACATTTTTGCCCTTTAGTTCTCGAATCTAGCCATACTGTTCTTGTCACATGGCATGTCTTTAATCCCAGCACTTGATGGCAGAGACAGGTGGATTTCTGTGAGTTCTAGTCCAGCCTGGTCTACAGAATGAGTTCAAGTACAGGTTCCAAAGCTACAGAGAAACCCTGTCTCAAAACAAAACAAAACAAAACAAAAAGATCAGAAAAGTCACTAATTTCCATAGATCCAAATCCAATAGTTAAGAAGAGGAAGGAGTACGGAAAAAGAAAGCATAGTCAAAGTGTATTTTGTACACATGTTAAATTGTCACAAGGAAACTTGTATAATTAGTGCAAACTAGCAGAAACACTTTTGAAAGTTCACGAAGTATGCAGCTGTCCACCCTCCTTTCACTCAACTTTCACAGTGTTCAACACCTCTCTTTTCCTCTCCCAGGAAACAGTTCCTCTCTTGGTTTCCAGAACACCATTTCCCCAGGTTTCTTCTATCAACCAGTAGTTCCTTCTATTTTTTCTTCTTTTTTCTTATCGCTTAGGTCTCTGGGGTCCACATCAGAGTCTGGTACTTAGAATTCTCATTTTTGTCTAAGCTCTCACATCGGGCATTGTGGTTAACATACTACCTGTTTGCTGAAGTCCTAAAATTTTATTTCCTGTTCAGGCCTCCCCAGTAATTCCAGAGTTTCTTCTGGTTCATCTGTATTGGGGTGTTCAATTCTCGTCCTTGTAGAGGCACTAGTTTTTGTTGGTGTCATGTTGCTCTTTGTGGTGTTGAGTGTGTTCTCACCTTGTCTACCCAATTTTTCCTCTTACCTCTTATTGGTGTAGTTGGTTTTGTGTTTCTGGTGATCACTCTTTCAGGTACCAGTGGATACAAGGCTCAGATGTTTGCTACTCGTGGTGGAGTTGGGATCATGGTTCCAGTCTCCCCGGTGACTGCTAAGTATTCCTGGAGGTTGCTTGGCACTCCCAGAGGTTGCTCTGCAATTCCTGAGGTTGTTTGGGCTTGCTCCCATGGATGTCACTTGTTTAGGTCTGCTCCTGGCTTGAAAATGCTCTCTCTGAGATTGCTTGCTTGTAAGCTCTCTTGTATCTCCTCCTTCAGAGGTTGCTGCCTTGGGTTTGCTTTGACTCGGGCCTGCTCTGGAGAAGTTTGCTGGTTTGGGCCTTCACCTTTACATCTTTATGTCCTCTACATCTTTCTCATATCAGAAAAATTTGTCAATACATCATAATTTTTTTCAGTATTTTGTAAGATATACTACATCTCTTTTCTTGGTGAAATAGCTTCTTCGAAGTTCCACTTGTTAACTCATATGTCTCTGGCCAGTTATGTTCATGATGGTTAATCGCCATATTTGTCTTTTACTATCTGAACACTCTTGGAAAAGAGACATCTTCATTCTTTTACATGTTTTATGCACATGTTCTTTCTTCTTTAACTGCTTCAGTCAGTGAAATCTTCATCTTTGATGTTTCTTCCTTGGTAACAAGGCATTCTCTAACACATAAAATTTCTCAGATCACATGATGCCAGTCTCTCAAATTTTTGGCAGAAGAAGGATCTGGAGGAATTAGAACACAGAACAATATCATTTCTGTCTCAGTTATTGTTTCTATTGCTGTAATGATACACCATGACCAAAAAGCAAGTTTGGAGTAAAGGGTTTTTTGGACTTACACTTCCATATAGCTGTTCATCACTCAAGTAAGTCAGGACAGCAACTCAATCAAGGCAAGAAGCTGGAGGCAAGAGCTGGTACAGAGCTCATGGAGAAGCTCTGCTTACTGGCTTGCTCCGTATGGCTTGCTCAGCCTGATTTCTCACGAACACAGGACAGTCAGTTCAGGGATGACCCCACCCACAATGGGACTGGCTCTGCCCTATCAATTACTAAGTAATGATCTACTGGCTGCCCCACAGCCCGATCTTATGGAGGCATTTTCTCAATCAATGTTCCATCCTCTCAGATGACGATGTTTGTGTTAAGTCGACATGAATCTAGTCAGCATAATTTCTAATGATGAGAAGGAAAGATAAAGTATTTGAAATCCTGCTTGCCTTGATTTCCATAATTCTTAGTGATGGGAGGAGTGGTCATCAGAAAAAAAAACAGATACATTTATAGACTCCTGGAAGAAAAGGTTTCACCCATGAAGCCTCATTCCATATCAGATAGATGGAATAATATGATGTAACATCATCTTTGCCTCTTTCATGGTTTTCCTAAAAACCAACTGAAGTAAATATATAGTGTGAGATAGTTTCTGTAGGTTGTAGAATTAGAAAAAGCTGTAGGACCAAGAAAAGTATGAGGTGGATAGAAATGTGAGAAGATGCCTGAATTAGTGTAATCAACATCAGCTCATTTTCTTCCAGCTCAGAAAATGAAAATGAAAAAATCAGAATATTAAATACCAGGGGAAAATACCAATATAGCAGGTAAATGACAAGTTGAATTTCAATTACTTTAATTTAATGTTGTTCATGCTAGAATTTTTGAGCTAAACAGAAAAAAAAATTCCCCTTAAGTAAATGTTAATGTTCTCAGACTTCCAACAAGGATGTAGGTAAAAGGCAAAGAGACTAGTCAATTGTATTATGCTAAGCCTTTGAGACAGACTGTCCAACACACCTTTTAAATGGATGCTTACTATGAATGTGAGCATACATACCAATTATAGTTGCTGTCATTTTGCATACCTGAATGTCACAAGATAATATGTAAGCACATGAGAAATAGTTTCATGCACTCAAATAAGACGTGCATTATCTCTACTTAACAGTTTTAGAGAGCCAGGGTGGGTTGACTGTGGTTTGGTTAGACGCTACAAAGGTTGGGGAAGAACAGACAAGAATCAATTCAAAGATGATGTGATGTATCAATCACTAACACTGGAAAGGTGTGTTCCACAAGGTGAAAATTTGTTTTGTGCACCATGCCCACACTAGCTTGAGGATATACACCAAGAATCTCTGTTATGTTTAATAGCTTTGACTGTCCTTCAGGGATGAGATTATTTTGTTATTTCTCAGGCAAATCTTTAAAAATTTAAAATCAGAAGAGAGATTTCATCACAGTTTCTCCCAACTATTGAATCAGTTGGTGAAAACAATGGACTCAGTTAGACTTGCTTCGGATCATGGGAGCCCGTGGCCATGCTGCTGAAGAAAACGTCTGTCCTTTCCTCAGGAGCCATTACATGGCTATCATACTCCAGAAGGGGCAGGGCCCTTTGAGTCCTTAACTCCGGAATAGACTGTCAAAGTGCAGGACGTTCTTGGGTAACCACAGCTACTTAGAGTTCAAGAGTACAGCGACTGTGCCCTGTCCAGATGTTGGTGTACCTCTTTCTCTGCTCCATAAATTCTTTGTGCCTTCTCTTCTTTATTCAGGCTCTCTCTCCCTCTTTCTCTCTCTCTCTCTCTTTATTTTTTTACATAAGGCCCTACCCATACATCTCCTAGACTGTTCTCTAATTTACTATATAGCTGAGAGATGGTCTTACACACCCAAAACTTCTTCACCAAGTCCCAAGTGCTAAAATTACACATTAAAACTTAATTGCTTTTATTTATTTATTTATTCATTCATTCATTCATTCATTCATTCATTAAGGCTTTCCTTATCTTTTATTGAAGGAAAGAGTGTTGAAGTCATATTGTTAATAGTGATTAAGAAATTAAATTTCTGTCTTAAAACATAACTGAGCTACTGTTGTGTTCTTTTATTTTATTATATGCCGCATATAAGTTGGCAGATATTTAATTCAGCAAAAGATAGTGAAGTTTATAAAAAAGAATAATTCTAACTAGTTTCCATGACTATTAGGATTTCAAAGCTATGCTAATGGAAATCTTATGAAAAAAGTCATATAGCTTTAATTTTATTGTAGCAACTTATATTCTTAGGGTATTAAACAAATTCTTTATTTTTAAAGTACCTTTTACTTGAATACATTAAAGAATTCTACTGTCTTAAAATCTCCAGCATTCCACTGTTTAATATTGAAGTGTGACTTTCTGGCTAAATAGCTGTATTCCATTATGCATATCAACAAACAAGTGATAGAAAAATTTCAGAGCTCAGTTTAGATTACTAATTAATTCCCAGGTTTCAGACAATAGTATTCCTTCTCCTTTTTAAAATTATGAAGTCAACAAGGATACAAAATTAAATAACTCACTCAAGATCAGAGACATAGTAAATGAATCATAAAACCAGGACACAGGCCTGTCATTTGAACTCACATGTTTCTGAAAAACCCTCATCTCAAGAATAAAAGGACAGGAACATAAAAATATCTGTCCAAGTTCTTTATGATCTTGCACAAAAATGCAAGAATTTCAACTATTTGTCTCTGGATAATGTCAGTAACATGAACATGTAGGAAATATGATTTTCAACATTTCTTGTAAGCATCTTTAGCAGCTGAGGATAGTCAGTTGTGTGACAAAATATGTGAGGGGTGCCCTTTCCTTTCCAATCACTTTCCAGAGGCTCACACACAGGTAGTGTGATTGAATTTCATGTGACATTCTTCAGAACATTTTAAATAATGTCTTTTAAGAGAGAGAGTTTTGAGTTAACACAGTCTGCTTCTTCTAAATGCCAACATCAACTAAAAATTAGTTCAGGGTCTTGAGAGATGGCTCAGGGGTTAAGAGTACTTGTTTGATTGCAGCACCCACACGGATGGTTTGTGGTTCACAGCTATCCATAACACTAGCTACAGAGGATCCAATGCCCCATGATGACCTGTGAGAGCACAGCATGCATGTGGTACACATACATATATGTGGGCAAGACATTCATATACATAAGATAAAATGAATAAACATAAGTAATTAAAAGGAGTCCATTGAATTGTTCTTTACATAAGATTAAGAACAAAGAGTTGGCCCTAGGGACTAGAGTATTGCTGTGACAGACATGGTCATGTTTTTGTTTGGAGGAATGCTGGGCTTTGTGTTAGGGAAGCAGTGGAAAGCGTAAGTGCTTCATAATGGGCCATATACTAAGATCATGGAAGTCAATGGTGCTGAGACTGATTGAACTGTAGGAGTCCAGTTCGAGGGGTCTCAGAGAAGAATTTTAGTACGTGGCCCAAAGACAGCTCTTGTGACATTTTGGCTAAGTATGTGGCTGCTCTTTGCTCTTGTCTGAAAAGTCTACCTGAGGCTAAAGTGAAGAGCCTTGTGTTAATTGCATTGCAAAGGAAATCTCAAAATAGCCTAGTATAGACCCTGTCCTGTGGTTACTAGTGTTCATTCCTTTTTTGTTTGTTTATTTACCTTTTTTGATTGATTTTATATCTCAACTAAAGTCCTTCTTCCCATCCCAATTCATTCCCTGCCCCCCCCATCTCCTCCTCTACTGCTTCTCTTCAGTACAGGTGAGCCTCTCATGGCTATCAGCCAGCCATGGTATATCAAATTGCAGTGATACTAGGCACCTTCTCTTCTATTAAGGCTGGATGAGGCAATCTGGTCAGAGGAATAGGTCTCAGAAGCAGGCACAGAGTCAGAGACAACCCCTGCTCTCATTGTTAAGAGCCCCACAAGAAGACCAAGTTATACAATTTTAATATGTATGCAGAGTGCCTAGGTCAGTCCCATGCAGGCTCTGTGATTGTCCTTTGAGTATCTGTGAGCTGCTATGAGCCCAGGTTACTCAGTTCTGTGTGTTTTCTTGTTGTGTTTTTAACCCCTCTGGCTCCTACAATCCTTCCTCCCTCTCTTCCATAGGATTCTCCTAACTTGGCTTCATGCTTGGCTGTGGGTCTCTGCATCTTTTCTCATCAGTTGCTGAGTGAAGCCCCTCTGCCCCTCTGATGACAGTTGGGCTAGACACTAATAAATGAATACAGCAAATTATCATTGACTTTTTTTTTCTAGTCCTGTTTGTTCTATCCCTCTCAGGGTATGGATCTCCAGTGGTACCAGTCATGGGTTGGTTGTTACCACAGTTTCCATGCCGTCTTTGCCCTAGCACACTATGTGAGCAGGACAAATTGTAGGTTGAAAGGTTTGTGCCTGGGTTAGTATCGCCCTTCATGGGAAATCTTGCCTGGCTGCAGGAGATGGCCAGTTCAGGGTTGCATTCCCCCTATTACTAGAGTCTTAGCTAGGCCACCCTCATTGATTTCTGGGAGCTTCACTGCTCTAGGTTTCTAGCTTATCCCAGAGATGTCTCTANTGACATTTCCCACTCTATTTCCTCTTCACAGTGAGTCATGCACCCCCTCCCCTTGAACCTTACTTGTTAGCTTCTCTGGGTCTGTCGGTTGTAGCATGGTTATCCTTTACTTTATGGATAATGTCCACTTATGAGTTTGTCTTCTAGGTTACCTAACTCTGGATGATCTCTTCTAGTTCCATCTATTCGTCAACAAATTTGTTTTTTAACAGTTGTGTACTACTCTATTGTGTAAATGTACCACATTTTCCTTTTCCATTATTTTGTTGAGGGACATCAAGGCAGTTTCTAGTTTCTGGATATTACAAATAAAACTGCTATGAACATAGTTGAACAAATGTCCTTGAGGTAGGTTGGAGCATCCTTTGGGTATATGCCTAGAAGTGGTATTGCTGGGTCTTAAGGTATGTCCATTTCCAAATTTCTGAGAAACTGCCATATTGATTTCCAAAGTGTACAAGTTTGTCCTCACAAGTAGTGGAGTGTTTCCCTTGTTCCACATTCTCTTCAGCATGAGCTGTCACAAGCTTGTTTGTGTATGGTTTTTTCTTTTTTTTTGTCATTCTGACTGGTGTAAGATGGAACACAGGTGTCATTTTGATTTGTATTTCCCTCATGGCTAAGAATGTTATACATTTCTTTTATCAATTCTCTGCCATTTGATTTTCCTCTGCTGAGAAGTCTTTGTTTAGATCTGTATCCCATTTTTTTAAATTGATTATTTGCATTTTTGATGTCTAATTCTTTATATATATTATATATAATTTGGAAATCAGCTCTCTGTTGTGAGTGTGGTGGAGATCTTTTCCCCATGGATTGCCATTTTGTCCTACTGACAATTTCTTTTGCCTTACAGAAGTTTTTCAGTTTCATGATGATGTCCCATTTGTTAATTGGAGATCTTAGTGCCTTTATAATTGGTGTTCTGTTCAGAAAGTTGTCTCCTGGGCCAATGTGCTGAAGTCTATTCCCTACTTTCTCTTCTATCAGGTTCAATGTATATGGTTTTATGTTGAGGTCTTTGATCCACCTGGACTTGAGTTTTGTGCAGGGTGATATATATAGGGATCTATTTGCATTCTTCTCCATGAGGACATTCAGTTAGACAAGCACCATTTGTTAAAGGTCCTTTTGTTTTTCCCCATTATAATTTTGGCTTCTTTATCAAAAATCAGCTATTCATAGGTGTGTGGATTTACTTCTGAGTCTTTGATTCAGTTCCATTGATCAATCTGTCTGTTAATATACCAATAACCTTCAGATTTTATTACTATTACTCTGTAGTACAGCTTGAGTTCAGCAATGGTGACACCTTCAGAAGTGCTTTTATTGTACACGAGTCTTTCAGCTATCCTGTGCTTTTGTTTGTTTGATTGCCTTATGAAGTTGAGTATTGTCCCTTCAAGGTTTGCAAGGATTGTGATGAAATTCTGATAGGGATGGCATTGAATTAGTAGATTCCTGTTGGTAAAATGGCTTTTTTCCCCCTTTGCTAATCCTATTGATCCATTAGCATGGAGACCTTTCTATCTTCTAATATCTTCTCAAATTTCTTTTTTCAAAGACTTGAAGTTCTTGTCACACAGGTCTTTCACTTGCTTAGTTAGAGTTACACCAAGATATTTTATATTATGTCTGTTGTGATGGGTGTTATTTCCCTAATTCCTTTCTCAACCTGTTTATCGTTTGTGTATTGGAGGGCTACCGATTTTCTTGAGCTAATTTTGTATCTAGACGCTTTGCTGAGGGTACCTATGAGCTGTAGGAGCTCCCTATAGAATTTTTGGGATTGTTTACATATACTATTAAAACATCTGCAAACAGCAATACATTGATTTCTTCCTTTTCAATTTGTATCCCGTTGATCTGCTTTAGTTACCTTAATGCTCTAAGTAAAATGTCAAGTACTATATTTAATATATATGGGGAGAGTAGACAGCCTTGTCTTGTTCCTGATTTTATTGGAATTGTTTTAAGCTTCTCTCTATTTAATTTGATGATGGCTATCAGCTGACTTTATATTTAGGTATGTTCCTTGTATCCCTGATCTCTCCAAGAATTTTATCATGAAGGGGCACTGTATAATGGCAAGGGTCTAGTGAGATGATCATGTTTTTATTTCTTTATTTTGTTTATATGTTGGATTAGAGATTTTCATATGTTGAACCATCCCTCCATCTCTGTCTGAGATGAAGCCTACTTGACTGTGGTGGATGGATGACCTTTGTAGCAGGCTCCCTTTGGGCCATCAACTAGCTCCCAAATCATGACACAGAATTATTGTTAGTTCTCAATTATTCTCAAACTTATTTTATGTTCACCTACTAGCTCTTGTAACTTAAATTAGCCTGTTTCTCTTTATCTGCATTTTGCTTCAGGGCTTTTTACCTCTTTTTTTTCCTTCTGTATGTCCTAGTCTGTGTCTGACTGGCTGGTGATTGCCTGACTGGCTTGCTCCAGGCATCTCCCTCTGTTTCTCCCTGTTTTCTCCTCTACTCTCTAGTTTAGATTCCTCCTACTATTTATTCTCTCTGCTTGCCAGCCCCACCTATCCCTCTTCTGCCTAGCTATTGGACACTCAGCTTTTAATTAGATCAGTCAAGTGCCTTAGGCAGATAAAACAACACATTTTTATATTGTTATACAAACAAATGTGGCACATCTTTACATTGTTAAAAATGCAGCATAACAAACTGTGACTGCATGGATCAGACCAAGAGGTAAGTGACCAGCTTCCCAGCTGGACAGCCCAGTGTCTAGGCCCTGAGCTACAGGGCTAAAGCCCTGGCCCCTCCCCCACATGCTTTAGCTTTACTAGGCAGCCAGCAGGCAAGCCTCCTGCAGGTAGGCTGCTCCAACCTCTCCCCCTTCAGATCCTGTAGCCTACAAGTCCCAATCTGCCCACAACCCCACTAATCCTCTGCAACTTCAGCAAGTCTCTGAGGCACAGAGAGCTACTGCACAGAGCAGACCAAGAATGGCTCCTTGAGACACAGACAGCAACTGCAACAATCAGCCTAAGGGAGGATCCCTGTGACACAGACACCAACTGCAAGCATTGAACCAAGGGGCAAAAACACTGACTGCAACAACTGGATAAAGAGATGGATAGGCACCAATGTAAGAAAGCAATCAACAACTTTTTTTAAAGCAACATAGCAACACCAGAAACCAGTGGTCATACAACAGGAAGACCTCAACATTTTAACCCAGAAGAAGCAGAAGTAAACGACCATAAATATAATTTTATGAAGATAATAGAGACTCTTATAGAGGAAATAAAAAGTTTCTATAAAGAAATTGAGGAAAAGACAAACAAAAAATTGGAGGAAATCAATAAATCTCTTAAAGAAACCAAGAAAAAAAATCAAGCTGGTGAAGCAAACAGTTCAAACAGTTCAAAACTTGAACACTGAAATAAAGTCAATAAAGAAAAGACAAGCTGAGGAAATTCTGGAAATAAAAAATGTGGGTTAATGAACAGGAACTATAGATACAAGTATCACCAACAGAATATAAGGGATGGAAGTGAGAATCTCAGGCACTGAAAATACAACAGAGGAAATAGATCATCGGTCAAAGAAAATGTTAAATCCAACAAATTCTTAATACAAAACAACCAGAAAATCTGGGACCATGAAAAGACCAGATATAAGAATAATAGGGATAGAAGAAGGAGAAGAACTCTAGCTCAAAGGCACAGAAAATATATTCAACAAAATCATAGAAAAAAACTTTTCCAACCATTTCACCCAAACAGAAAAGACTATACCTTCTTGTCATCACCTCATGGAACCTTTTCTAAAATTGACCACATACTTGGTAACAAACAAACTTCAATTGATACAAAAAAATTGGAATAACCACCTGTATCTGTAGAACTCTAAAATAACTCTAAAGCCATTTCTGGCAACTCTGAGGCCAATTTGAGACCTCTCAGCAGTAGTGCTCCCCCCTCCCAGGAACCAAGGACTTAACAGCTACACATGCACCTACTGAGATGTTGTGAACTTTCTTTTCTTTTCTTTTCTTTTTTTAATACCATGTGGTTGCTGGAAATTGAACTCAGGACCTTTGGAAGAGCAGGCAATGC